>JAOVVI020008881.1:0-13934 GCA_028571085.2 Nepenthes alata
AACCAAATATAGGAATAATAATTTTCAACTCTATTCCCTGGGAATAACTATTCTATTCCCACATTTTTTCATTCCAACAACCAAACGTGCCGTAAATCGGACCCTTGAACCGGGCCCCTAAACAGTAAAGTATTTTGCTGAACTGTATCATGATATTGCTAAAATTTAGCCTCTAAATCGACCCTAAATCGGACCCCAAATTGGTTGAACCGGTAGCCAAAATTAGCCCAAGAGTCATATGATAATGTTAAAGTATTAATCTATAAATTTAGGTTTAGATTGACCCTTGAATCGGGTCCCTAAATAACAAAGTATCTTGCTGAACTGCATCAGAATGATGTTGAAATTCAACCTCCAAACTGGCCCTAAATCGGACCTCAAATTGGCTGAATCGATAGGTAAAATTAACCCAAGTGTCATATGATAATATTGAGATATTAACCTGTAAAAATTAAATGTATATTGACCACTGAACCGGGCCTCCAAATAGTGACAAATTCTGCCGAAAGCATCCATACTGATGCTAATTTTATAACCACTAAACCGGGTCCAAACCAGCTTCTAAATTAATTGAACTGGTAGTTAAATAAACCAAGAGGATGTTGGAATGTCAATCTAAAAATTAGATCTGAAGTAACCATCAAATTAGGCCTTAAAATCAGGATTGAACCAGTTCATATAAGCTGAAATTTTTAGCTCATGAATAGAATAGTGAACCAGCTGGAACCGACCCAACATTATAAATTGATATTAAAATTTTAATTTATAGTATGTAAGTCAAATTGCTGAATCAGATAATAAATCGGCAACCAATTAGACTAAAACACATCAAGTATGGAATATAATTTTTAGCATGTATTTGAAAATTCAGCATATGCAAAGCTTTGATGTTTTGTTATATTTGAATATTTATCTACTAAGTTAAGCTATATTCATGAAAGCTTAATGGAAGCTCTATGAAAATAATAAGAAGTTCAGTTATTTTCTTCAAGAGAGAAAAACATCAAGAAAAATAAGTATAGAGTTTTCATAAAAAAATTTTAAAAAGAAATATGAAACTAGACTAAGGATCTATTCAGAGAGTAATATTTTCAAGCATACATTAAGATACTATAGTAGAAAATTGAAGAATTGTCAAGCGCCGCAAGATGGCTTTAGGCCATGTCTACTGGGATTATAGGTAATACCACTTACCTTGGGGTGTAAAAGGAGATTAGACCTTAAATTGTGTAGAATAACACAATCCATCTACCTCAGGGTGTAAAACGAGGTTAGGATTTAGGTTGTATGGAACAACACAATCATTTATTTGATTTGTCCGTTCCATTAGCTAGTAATACCTATTAGCCCTAGTCCCTCAAAAAAAGAAAATTCTAGATGAGAATCAGTATAAAGATAAAGTAAAGGAAGATAAATGCATTAGGAAAAATGTTTCTTATATTGCATTTCTATGTATTCCGATTCATATTTCTTATGATGACATAATTTCAGTATAAATGTGCATATCCTTGTATATAATATTCCTTATTGAGTATTTGGCTCACTCTTTTACTGTTTTACTGTCCTTCAGATAAACCACAGGAGTTGATGATTGATGAGTAGGAGTAAGGATGAAAGCTTTAGTTTTAATCATACTTTGTGATGTTTTAGAAATATGTAAATCACTGTACTTAGTCTGAGGATGTACATAGTAATGTTGTAAACTTTGATTTTATGACATAATGCTTTAATGATCTTAAAATTGCTTCCGCAACTTATGGCAAGTAATGTATGCTTCTGCCAATTAAATAAAAATAAATTTTTGATTTTTAACAGGTGTCTTTCTTTAACAAGACTAATATTGTATTCCTATAGTACGATGTTGGAGCAACTGATAGTATAGCAATTATATTTGTATATTACATTAGATAACGATGATGACTGCTAATAACAAAGATAAGGGCTTAGGACGTCACTCCCATTGGACTTTTGACCCAATTTTTTTATATCATTTGATCTCAATTTTAATTATATTAATTTAATTAATCATGATTATAAAAAATTAAGGACTCGTACCTTACAAATTGCAAGATCCAATGAGTTTTCAAATGAAAGATTTGTGCCTTTTATCATTACAGATGGATTGTGTCTCTAGTTACTCCCAACTTTTCTTTTCGTTTTTTCGATCCGAGAAATGTTGGTGCTTTTCGCCATTCTGACTTGGTCGATTTTTCGGAGATAGGTGAGGAGCCTTCATCATGTTCAATAGAAGGCTCCCAGCCTTAGGATTGTTGTTCTATTCTAGTTCTAGGTGTCAGGTCACGTCCCAAATTTTGATCCTATCACTAACAATTAACCAATTATTATTAATTAATTAACCACATTACTATTTTAGTAACTATTAGACGTGAACTTCATGTCAATATTTCGACCGATCATAATAAAATAAAATAAATCATATATAGGATCCAAATATGTGTTACATTATCATGTGGCTTCAACACTGACTCTAACCGTGATGTTATACCTTATATAAGGAGTTATACCTATCTAACACATAACTAGAGTACACATATAAACCTAAAATTAAAATATCAGCTATTGTCTGCTGCTGGATCCATGACTCATTGAACCATAGATTACATAGACAACATCTATAAAATACCAATTTAATTACTGCTCATCTCATAAGTTACAAACCAAAAATCTGAATGTCACTAACATATTAATTATTGTCCAGAACTAAAAATATAAAATATTAATTCATAAATTCTAATCTAAGCTCCTCATAAATATTGTATCCTTCATTCTTAATCGTCCAGTAGGTATTCGAGTCTCTTGTTTGAAGGGATTAGTAAAATAGAAGTAAGGAATGAGCAAAAAATTTAACAAGATATGTAATATAATAAATGATCATATATAATTTACATTTAAAATATATCGGATAGACAATAAATCATAATCTAACGCAATGATTTAAAATTTTCAAAATATTTATGCATAAAATTCATATTAACCTTTTTCAGAATTCTTTAATATATTCTTATCTAATTATTGTCATCAAAATAAGCTAAAATCTTATTTTCTTAGGAATTAAGGAACAGTAGGTCTTACTGACTAAAGAAGTGAATAATTAAAATCTGGGTAATATTTCGTTTCACATAATCAAAGGTCGTATGCTACTATTTATACAAAACTATTCTTAGCATGTTATTGCAATAAAATAAAATAAAATAGTGTAGAAAATCAATTGTAACTGAAATTTGACAGAAATTCAGCTTATATGCATGCATGCAGAGAAACTATATATATTTTAAGAACATATACTTTGCGGTTTTCAAACATGTAAGAAGGTTCTTCACGAAATTAAGCGTGGAGAAATATAATATCAAATTTTTAAAACATGCATGAGGATTAATTTCAGGAAACAGCTAGGATAAAACAGTAGACACAAACTTAGGCATAAATTTTATATATTTTTACAACGAATCAAAGAGAATTACACATATATGTCAAACAATATCATTATAATTTCAAAAATCATGATATGCATAAGTATTAGAATAAGAAATGCTCAAAGAATTTAGCAAAGAATAATAATAAGAGAAGAAAAATTTAGAATGTACTTGCTTTGGCATATTTCTCACCAAAATTAAGCTTGAATCCATTTAATTTGACCTTTTAAGCCCCCTCTCTCGCATTCTCTCTCTTCTCCTCATTTGTTTCTCTCTCCTCTCTTGAAAATTTTGAGGAAAATGATAGAAATCAGTCGAGTTTCACTTTATACACTGGATGGCGCTTGAGCGTTGGGATCAGTGCCCGTTAGGCGCTAATGCTTTGGACTATAGAGTATGAGTGCTGCTCGGCACACCTCGAGCGCAGGCAACATGCTAGCATGCGTTTGAGCATCATTCAAGCATGCCTCAAATGCAAACCCCACAGATTTTGACGACTAGGCGCCAATTAGGCCTCTAGCAAGTGCTGCATAATCCTACTAATTTTGATTTTTGACGTAATTTTTTTTATCCTTTAATCTCAATTTTAATTATATTAATTTAATTAATTAAGATTACAATAATATTATAACTCGGGTCTTACAATAAGCATTAGGTAGTATCTTGTAATCCTCCTGATGGGGACTCCTTGTTGTATTTATATTAATTTTTTAATAAATTAGTTAGATCATTTTCATTAATGTTTTTGAGCTTATGTTGAATCTTTTTTCTCAACACTTGTTTTGTAGCTGACTAAGTGTAGCTGCTATTGTTGTCTAGCTTTGCCAGACTTATGTGTTCGATTGTGCTTATTCCTATTAAGGTCGTTGTAGCATTAGGAAAGCTACTTTATGGCCAACTAGGGTTAGTTGCCATAATCACCACACTTTGATGGAGCCTATACCATCGCCCACATTTAGATGGCAGTATTCGTCCCTGATAGATGGAGTTGTTGCACTTGTGCCTCAGGTTCTATTCCATTGACCGTTGTCCACTAATAGTGCTCTTTCCTACGGAAGGATATCATCGCATACATGTTGAAAGCCCCCCTAAGGTTTTATTTTGTTTTGACCACTTTAAGGAGGGTTAGTGTGAGATCCCGAAATCAAAGAAGCTTAAAATCAAAGTAAAATATTGCTACTTAAAAATCGGAGTGCTTTGATTTTGACTTAAACCGGGGTGGCCTTACACTACTAGAAGACCGGAACTAATGGTAATCAAAATGTTGATCAGTTTTAAGGAATGTTGACCGGCATCGAGATGTTGATTGTCGTCAAGATGTTGACCGAAAGGTTGACCGAAGGGCTGATTGATTTTTTTAGAAATGATGACGGACCTTGAATAAGAGAAAATAAACGTTGGCCGGCTTTGAGTAAAAGTTGGCCGGATTAGAGTAAGAAGTATTGACTGAAAAAGTTGAGCAATAGAAAGGTTGGCCGATTTTGAAGAAAAAGTTGACTAGCTAGAATTGACTACTGAATTTAGAAATTTTTACCAGGATAAATTAAGGGCAAACTAAAGGTAATGGCCAACTTTTTTGTTTAGATGGTTAGATCCCAAGTAAAGTCGAATCTAATCAGAGCAAGTGAACTACCCCGTTGACCTTCTAGATGAAAGTACCAAGTAGGTAACTTAACCCACTCACTCCCACCTAACCCCTGAAGGAAAGTACCAAGTAGGTAACCCACCCCACTTACTCCACCTAATCCCTCCTCTTTATATACTGAGCTCCAATTGAGGAACGGGTGTGGAATTTCTGACGATGAAGAAAAGGTAAGGAGTGAAAAAGGAGAAAAAATTTCAAGTCAGTCGGAGTGGGCGGTCAACAGTCAGTCAAGTATACCTTTCCTTTTTAAACTCAGATTTTAAGAAATTTCTAAGGAAAGTGTACTCCCCCTTTTTAAATTCAAATTTTAATTATACTTCTGTTTTCAAGTCCCGACCTTAAGAAAAATTACAAGTGTTCTCTTTAGATTTAAATATTTCAGCACATAGCATATGAGACTTGCCATTTTAATTACTACATGATAACCTGTATCTCTAATGTCATGCTTGCAGTACGATCAGACTGAAAATATAATTTTGATTTCATGATTAATTCATGCTTTCTTCTTTCTATTTTCTGCTTTCTGCTCAACTTATGATTGAACTCGAATTGTATAAAGATGGAGAAGTAAACTAGCTTTGACTCATAATGTTATAATAAAGAATTATTGACTGGAATGAGATTTATGGATTTAAAACCGGATTCATGTCAACTGAAAGTCTTTATACTTGACCGGAATAAGAAAAATGAATTTGAAATCGGCTTTGTAATATCACGACCGAAAGTTTTGTGCCCGTCCGAAATGTGAACAAAAGAAAAAGTGAACCGGCCTTATGACTAGATAAATAAGATCGAACCTTAGCACTGGGAGATAAAATTTTCCGGCATGCCTTAGAACATTATGACAATAATTGAGCATAACGAAGTGTGAGCCGTCCTCCGGGCTTTGTACAAGGAGGAAGTGAGAGCCATCCCCGAGGCTTTATACAATGAGGTATTGCCGTGATTGTGATAAGATGTGTACAATCTATCCTCGATTATTGCCCCATCCGCTAGCGATGTCCTTTACCGATAAAAAAAGAAAAGAAAAATTTCTATAATAAGAGCGACTCTATTTTCTGTCCCAATTCCCAGAATTGACTACTCTGACTTTCCTGATTACTTTTGCATTATGTATCTGACATGATCTGATCAACTGTTATTTTATAATATTTATGTTACATATGTATCTATATCTGCCTTACAGTATAAATGCTTTACGAAAAATCTGCATGTACCTTGTTGAGCTCCGACTCACTATTTTTATGTTCCCCCTTCAGATGAAACTATAGAGCTCATGCCTGATGAGATGGAGTGACTAGAGCTCCGTCTAAATGATTCTAAGGACTCGAAAGTATATTTTTGAGTTACCACAGAAGAAGTAGCCTTGTTGTAATGATCTGATTAAAATATCTAAATTTTTATAATCGGACTTTTATGACTATGTATGCATAAATGAGTTTTAAGGGTATGAATATGAATGCTTCAACAGGTTATTAGATTGGCTTCCGCTACATATTTTATGGATATCGTATATGGGTCCTAGATAGCATCTGTGATCCTGTGATTGGGAGGCACGACCGGCCCGGACCAAATCACTGAAACCATGGTGTCAGTTCCGGGAGGTCGCTGTCAGAATGCAAAAAAAAATCCATTCAGACACAATTGGTATCAGATAAATGAGATGCCTTAGGAATTGATCGATCGAAAATGCGAAAGCATAGGTTTGAATCTTCATACTAAATTTTCGTAAGAAGTAGGCCATGGGTAACTTGGGTGACTAGAGTCCTAAAGATGCCTGAATCCTAGGCTAGGTTTAATTTTATTGAGCTGATGAATATTTTCTTTTCCTGGGATTATAATATCGTATCTGCCTTAATTTTAGGATGGCTAGTGAAAAAAGAAGAAGGAATGGTCGTAATACACCCCATGATCGGGAGGCCTCCTATATAGATTTATTGGAAAGAATGACCAACGTAGTGGAGTCTATCGAGTATAGGCATATGGCTTTGGTTCCTGCAACCGAGCCAGCTCCAGCCATCCTAGCTCCAACCATGTATGATCAGTTCACGGTGGAGCGAGCATTGGGCTTTTTGGGGAAGCCCGATCTGACAAAAACTGATATATGGCTAAAGAAGATGAAGAAAATATTTACAGCAATTGGGTGTACGGACTAGGAGAAGGTCACCTTCGTCGTATATAAGTTGGAGGGTGAAGCAGACAGTTGGTGGGGTATAAGCAAGAAAGCACTAGGAGTGCTCGACGAGTTGATCACTTGGGATATGTTCAAGGAAGCTTTTCTAGAGAAATACTTTCTATCCAGTCTCCAGGATCAAAAGGAGATGGAATTCATGAGATTAAGGCAAGGGAGTATGTCGATGACTGAGTACGATGCTAAATTCACTAAGTTGTCCCGATTTTTGTCTTATTATGTAGAAGACAAATTAAGAAAGGCGAAGAAGCTTCAGCAATGATTGTGGGATGATATCAAGAAATAACTGTCCATATTAAAGTTTGAGACGCATGCCGATATACTGGATAGGGTAGTGATTTACGAAAAAGAAGTGGAGATAGAGAAATTTTACACAAAGAGGGCAGCTAGCCGAGCAGGCGTTAGTGTCGGACCTGTTGGGGGATCTTTTGGATCGTCCAAGAAGACAATGACGACTAATAAAGGAAAAGGTGTTGTGCCGGCTCAGTCAATGACTAATTCAAGGACGTTGGCTGCACACTACACCACCTGTGAGATGATACATCCGGGGTAGGTGTGCCGCCGGATGACAGGAGGTTGTTTCAAATGCAGACAACAAGGCCATCTAATCAAGGATTGCCCGAGACTAGAGAGGAGAAAGCCTACTATTCCGGCTAAGGCCTTCACAGTAACTATTCAGGAATCGAAGGCATCGCCAAATGTCGTGGAAGGTACTCTTTCTATTTTTGGAGTTCCTGCATCTATCTTATTTGACTCAGGATCTACCCACTCTATTGTTTCTCTACGATTTGCATGCCTTATTGCCACTACCCCTTACATATTGGATTATGAATTGTCTGTGTGTACCCCTACTGGATTCCCTATAATTACTGATGTTATATATCCTGGATGCGTAATGGAAGTAGATGGGCAATGTTTAATTGTGGATTTGGTGTTACTAAACATGGGAGATTTTGACGTGATTCTGGGGATGGATTGGCTGGCTAAAAACTATGCCACCATTGATTGCTTTATGAAGAGAGTTTATTTTAATATCCCTTGGATGGAAATATTTTTCTTCCAAGGCATTAGGAAGAAGGAGATGCCTGTGTTGATCTCGGCCTTACATGCCAAATATCTGGTGAGAAGCGGATGTAAAGCTTATTTGGCTTATGCCTGCACCACTAGGAGTCATATGGTGCTGGTTAAGAATATTCTAGTCGTCCGTGATTTTGAGGATGTATTTCCTGAGGAGTGCTTGGATTTCCTCCGCATCGGGAGATTGAGTTTGAGATCTCTATTATTTTCGGTGTCAGTCCAGTTTCTAAGGCCCCTTATAGAATGGCCCCTGCAGAGTTAAATGAGCTAAGATTACAATTACACGAGCTGTTAGACAAGGGTTTTATCAGGCTGAGTGTGTCTTCTTAGGGAGCACTAGTGTTATTTGTAAGGAAGAAAGATGGGTCTTTACGACTTTGTGTTGATCATCGTGAATTAAACAAAATCACGATAAAAAATAAATATCCTCTACCGCGTATTGATGATTTGTTTGATCAATTGCAAGGATCTCGGGTGTTCTCAAAGATTGATCTAAGGTTCGGTTATCATCAGTTGAGGATTAAGCCAAAGGATGTGGCAATAATTACTTTTCGGATGAGATACGACCACTATGAGTTCCTTGTTATGCCCTTAGGCTTACGAATGTCCCTGCTGCCTTTATGGATCTGATGAATAGAGTGTTCAGGCAGTATCCGGATAAATTTATGGTACTTTTTATTGATGATATTCTAATCTATTCAAAGGACTATGAGGAGCATGAAACTCATCTAAGGATAGTACTTCAAGTACTCTGTGAGAAAAAGTTGTATACTAAGTTGGGAAATGTGAATTTTGGCTGGAGAATATGATGTTCTTGGAACATATAATTTCTAATGGTGGTATTTCTGTGGATACAAAGAAGGTAGAGGCTATTATCAACTAGAGTAGGCCGACTTCTGTAACCGAGGTCAGAAGCTTTCTAGACATGGCAGGTTACTACCGATGATTTGTGAAAAACTTTTCACAGATTGCTATGCCCCTGACTCGATTACTAAAGAAGGAAGTTAAATTTGAATGGACTGAGAAGTGTGATCAGAGTTTTCGGGAACAAAAGGATCGCCTGACTACTGCTCCAATATTGGTGATTCTAGAAGGATCATGAGGCTATGAGGTATACTGTGACGCCTCTAAGGCGGGCTTGGGATGTGTATTGATACACCACGGTAGGGTGGTAGCTTACGGGTCTAGACAACTGAAGGTGCATAAAAGGAACTACCCTACCCAAGATCTAGAGCTGGCTGCTGTGGTGTTTGCCCTGAAAGTTTGGAGGCATTATCAGTATGGTGAAACATTTCTTGTGTATTTTGATCACAAAAGCCTGAAGTATCTATTTTTCCAAAATGAGCTTAACATGAGGCAAAGGAGGTGGCCTGATTTCCTAAAGGATTACGACTATGAGATACAGTATAAGCCTGGAAAGGCTAATGTGGTTGCGGATGCATTAAGTCAATGGTTAGGAATTGTGGCTCGATTGCAAATCAAGCAAATGGAATTATTAGACTATTTAAAGTAATGTGATGTCTGGCGATATGCTAGGGGCAATAGGATACTCTTGTCTTATCTTCAGATCCAACCTGAGCTTGTTAGTGAAGTTAGGGAGAAGCAAGTTAATGATTCGTTCCTTATAGAAATTGTAATTGACTTGAGTAAGGAGTCCCGAGTTGAATTCAATATCCGAACGGACGGAGTATTGAGGTTTAGAGACCGATTATGTGTGCTAGATGATAAGAAGTTAAAAGAAAAGATTCTAAAGGAAGCCCATCGGTCTAAATATACCATCTACCCCAGAATGAATAAAATGTATCAAGTTTTGAATAAAACTTTCTGATGGAGGAACATGAAAAGGGACATTATGGCCTATGTAGAGAAATGCCTCGTGTGTCAGCAATTGAAGGCGGAAAGGAGAAAACCTTTCGGGTTGTTACAACCAATGCCGATCTCGAGTTGAAAATGGGAAGATATTGCTATGGATTTTATATCGGGTCTGCCAAGGACTCTTAGAAATCACGATACCATTTGGGTTATAGTTCACTGGTTGACAAAGTCAGCCCACTTCTTGGCAATCAAGACGACCTATTCGAGTGATAAATTGGCTCGGGTATATGTGAACGAGATCGTGAGACTACATGGAATTCCTATCTCCATTGTATCTGATAGGGATCCCCATTTTGTCTCAAGGTTTTGGAAAAGTTTGTATAAAGAATTGGGGACTAAATTAAAATTTAGTACTGCTTATCACCTTCAGACGGCTGGTCAGTCTGAGTGAACTATCCAAATTCTTGAGGATATGTTGAGGGCTTCTATATTTGAAATGAAAGGCACTTGGGATACTTACCTGGCACTGGCAGAATTTACTTATAACAACAGTTATAAGGCTAGTATCGGCATAGCGCCTTTTGAGGATCTATATGGAAGGAAATAAAGGTCGCCGATTCACTGGGAAGAAATCAGAGATAAAAGAATTTTGGGTCCGAAAATCGTAAAGGAAACGGTTAAGAAAATTAAACTAATCCATAGTAATTTGAGGATCGATCAAAGCAGACAGAAAAGCTATGTGGATAGAAGGAGGACAGAATTGAACTTTGAGATAGGAGATTTTTTTTTTCTGAAAGTCTCACCATCCAATGGAACATTGCGATTTAGAGTAAAGGGTAAACTCAAGCCACGATTTATTGGTCCTTTTGAGGTTCTAGAAAAGATCAGAGAAGTAACTTACAAATTAGCACTACCGTCAAGTCTGACAGAAGTACATGACGTGTTTCATGTATCCATTCTCTAGAAGTATGTTTATGATCCTACACACGTAATTAAATTCGAACCCTTGGAAATCAACAAGGATTTATCCTACGTCGAGGAGCCACTGCAAATTCTTGACCGGAAAGAGCAAAGGCTGCGTACAAGGATGGTTCATCTGGTGAAGGTGCTCTGGAGAAATCACTCACCTGAGGGAGCTACCTGGAAGCAAGAAGAAGAAATCTGGAGCAAGTATCCCCACTTGTTTGATTAAGGAATGTAACTTCATTTAAATTTTGGGGACAAAATTTTTTTAAGTAGGGGAGAATTATGAGATCCGAAATCAAAGAAACTTAAAATCAAAGTAAAATATTGCTACTTAAAAATTGGAGTGTTTTGATTTCAACTTAAACCGGAGTGTTTTGATTTTGACTTAAACCGGAGTGGCCTTACACAACTGGAAGACCGGAACTAATGGTAATCAAAATGTTGACCAGTTTTAAGGAATATTGATCATTGTCAAGACGTTGACCAGTGTTATGATGTTGACCAGCGTCAAAATATTGACCAGTGTCAAGATGTTGGCTAATGTCAAGACGTTAACTGGCGTCAAGATGTTGACCGAAAGGTTGACCAAAAGGTTGACCAATTTTTAGAAATGTTGACCGACCTTGCATAAGAGAAAAGAAACGTTGGCCGGTTTTGAGTAAAAGTTGGCCGGATTAGAGTAGGAAGCGTTGACCAAAAACGTTGACCAATAGAAAGGGTGGCCGATTTTGAAAAAAATGTTGACCAACTAGAATTGACTACCGAATTCAAAAATTTTGACTAGGATAAATTAAGGGTAAACTAAAGGTAAGGATCAAATTTGTTGTTTAGACGGTTAGATCCCAACTAGATCCAAATCTAATCAGAGCAAGTGAATTACCCCGATGACCTTCTAGATGAAAGTACCAAGTAGGTAACTTATCCCACTTACTTCCACCTGACCCCTGAAGGAAAGTACCAAGTAGGTAACACATCCCACTTACTCCACCCCATCCCTCCTCTTTATATACTGAGCTCCAGTTGAGGGACGGGTGTGAAATTTCTGACGAGGAAGAAGGTTAAGGAGCGAAGGAGAAAAACTTCAAGTCAGTCGGAGTGGGTGGTCAACAGTCAGGCAAGTGTACCTTTCCTTTTTAAACCCAGATTTTAAGAATATTTCTAAGGCAAGTGTACTACCCCTTTTTAAATTCAGATTTTAAGTATACTTCTATTTTTAAGTATCGGCCTTAAGAAAAATTACAAGTGTTCTCTTCAGATTTAAATGCTTCAGCACAAGCATATCTGGCTTGTCATTTTAATTATTGCTTGATAACCTGTATCTCTGATGTCATGCTTGCTGTACGATCGGACTGAAAATATAATTTTGATTTCTTGATTAATTCATGCTTTCTTCTTTCTATTTTCCTCTTTCTGCTCAACTTATGATTGAACTCGAATTGTATAAAGATGGAGAAGTAAACCAGCTTTGACTCATAATGTTATAATAAAGAATTATTGACTGGAATGAGATTTATGAATTTGAAACCGGATTCATGTCAACTGAAAGTCTTTATACTTGACCGGAATAAGAAAAATAAATTTGAAATCGACTTTGTAATATGACGACCGAAAGTTTTGTGCCCGTCTGGAATGTGAACTAAAGAAAAAGTGAACCTACCTTATGATAAGATAAATAAGATCAGACCTTAACACTGAAAGATAAAGTTTTCCGGCATGCCTTAGAACATTATGGTGGTAATCGAGGATAACGAAGTGAGAGTCGTCCTCTGGGCTTTGTACAAAGTGGAAGTGAGAGTCATACTCGGGGCTTTGTACAATGAGGTATTGCCGTGATTGTGCGGAGATGTGTACAATGTATCCTCATTATTGCCCCCTCTACTAGCGATGTCCTTTACCGATAAAAAAAGAAAAGAGAAATTTCTATAATAAGACCGACTCTATTTTCTGTCCCGATTCCTAGAATTGACAGCTCCGGCTTTCCTGATTACTTTTGCATTATGTATCTGTCATGATCCGATCAGTTGTTATTTTAAAATATTTATATTACATATGTATCTGTATCCGCCTTACGGCATAAACTCTTTACAAAAAATCTGCATGTACCTTATTGAGCTCAGACTGACTGTTTTTATGTTTCCCCCCTCTAGATGAAACTATGGAGCTCATGCCTGACGAGATGGAGTGAATAGAGTTTCGTCTAAATGATTCTAAGGACTCGGAAGCATATTTTAGAGTTACCACGGAAGAAGCAGCTTGGTTGTAATGATCCGATTAAAATATATAAATTTTTGTAATTGAACTTTTATAACTATTTATACATAAATGAGTTTTATGGGTATGAATGTGAATGCTTCAGCAGGTTATTAGATTGGCTTCCGATACATATTTTATGGATATCGTGTATAGGTCCTAGATGGCATCTGTAATCCTGTGATTCGAAGGCACGACCGGACCGGACCAGATCACCAAAACCTTGGTGTCAGTTCCAGGAGGTTGCTGGCAGAATACGAAAAAAAATTTGTTCCGACACACCTTGAAAGTATTTGCTATGATTTTACTTTCATTGAAATGATTGTTGATGGGTACACAGATAATGGGTTGGCCCAGAAAGAGGTCAACGAAAGCCCAAAAAGGCCAGTCAATGCTTTTTGACGGCCCAGTGAGAAAACGGGCTCACGTGCTGGAAAGCCCAAGACGGTCAACGCAGATGTTGACTGTCTTGGCGGACAACTCGCTCACAGACGGTCAACACGATGTTGACCGCCAGTGCGTGACTTGATTGGGCTTTTAGAGGCTTTACTACAGT
>JAOVVI020008883.1:0-13933 GCA_028571085.2 Nepenthes alata
AAGCTTTGACAGTTGAAGCATTGTAACTGAGAAGTTCTTCTCGGGGTTTTAACACCCTTTCCCTGGGCCTCCCTTGCAGGGGGATTGGTGGACAGAGGGGGTCCTAAGATAGACTTGGAATTTGTGGTGGGAGTGTGCAATGTGGGTTGACGATACGATGTTCTGGCAACTAATTCAAAGTCTCGGACCAAATTGTACGCATGGTCCAAAGTTGTAACTCCACGGAGGACAAGTTCTCTTCTAAGATCCTCGTGTAATCCTTGTCGGAACCTACTCAACGTCATGGTTTCGTCCTCAATGATGTGGCATCGAAAATCATCGAATTGAGCCACATATTCGGTTACAGATCGATTACCCTGTCAAAGGGTATTCCATTAGTCGAGTAAGTTGCTACTGTAGGAGCGGGGTAAATACTTCTTTTGAATGCATCGTTTCATTTCGGCTCAACTTAAAACAGGAGCGACATGACACCTAGCAAGGAGGTCCTCAATGCTCTCCCAAAATAATTGAGCATTCCCGATCAACTTGAGACTAGCAAACTGAACTCTCCTATCCTCTGACACGCCATACCATTCAAAGAAACGATTCATATCTTGAATCCATTGAGTGAAAACTTGAGGGTCCAAGCAACCGTCAAAAGGAGAGGTATCCAATTTAATATTTGTAAAGAGGTGGTCATCCGGATCTCTCTCTTGATCATAGTGTCGAGGTCTGTAATTGCGTCTATGAGGAGCCTGATTGCCTTGTCTGCGTCAGTGAGCCTTGTTATGGGATGCACCAGAGTTGTCAGCATCTGATGAGTGAGGTCCTATTTTCAAAGTGCCAACTTGATTTGCGATGTCTAAATTTGTTTGACAGGTCGTAGCCAAGTCAGTTTGAATGGCCATCATGTGATCCTGCAATTGTTGTTAGTGGGAAACTAATTAGGTTAATTGTTGATTTAAAATTTCAAATTGGTTAGAATTCATAACTAGGTCGGGGGTATTATGGTATTAGAGATAAAATCCTACTCTGATACCAATTTGATGTAGGGAGGGGAAGGAGAGGGGTATTATGGGAAATAATTCGGTCACTTCACAAGTGTATTCAACACCAATACAACTAATGGGGTTGAAATCAATAAACAATTGAAATGATCCAAGTCAATGAAAAAAAATTTTTTTTATGAGATTTTGTATGGTTCAAATCATGCAAACTAGTTTTATTAATATATTAAAATTATAAGCGAGAATCAATTGCAATAAGGGTGTGTTAAATGTAAGGTAGTGAGAGAACGTGAAAGAATTTTTTTTTTTTTTGGTAAAAAAAATGACACACGCGGATAAAACTAATTACTATTAAAAATAAACAAAATATGCTACCCAAAAAGAAAATGGAACAAACACACATGGAGATGATCTGAACCGCTTGTTGAAACTGTCTTGGAGATGATTTGCTACTGTCGAAATTTTATCTGCTAGTGTTTTTTTTTTCTCTTTTTTTCTGTCTCTCTTTTTCTTTTTTTTCCTCTTTTTTTGTCCTTTTTTTCTTTTCACACTACTGTTTTCACTGTTTTTTTTCTTTTCTCGCTGTTTTCTTTCCTCACTCGGGCCTCAAAGCCCACAGACACGCAGAGAGAGAGAGCGAAATGGTGCAGCTACTTAGGTGGCGACAACAGCACTCGCTTGGTCAGATGACGGCGACGGCAGTGAAGGCGGCAGTGACAGCGAAGTGGATGAAGGCGGCAAAGAGGATGATGACAAAGAATCAGCACAATCCGATTCAGAACTTCTTTCTCTCTACTCTTTTTTTTTTCCCTCCGGAGGATAGTGGAGGCTAGGGTTTTGGGTTGGACGGTGGAGGTTGGGTTTATCTGGTGGTGGTATGATGGTGGTGGTCATTTAGGGTTTCAGGTGGGTTCGTAGTATGGTGGCTCTAGATTTGGGTCGGCGCAAGTGTTTGAGTTAGGGTTAATTTTAATTGTTGGTGGTGGAATGTGGGCTCTGGTTTGCGGTCAATTAGGGCTCTCTGGTGGTGTAGATGGTTGTTTTGGGTGGGGTTTGGCATGGCGGTTATCAGAGTGGTGGTGGCCAGCGGTGACGTAGAGGATGGCTTGTGGTGGCGACGGGTTCTGCCTCCTGCTGTGGCGGCGGTGCTGATTACTGATTCGTGGGATGTTTTGCCTCTTCGATTTCATTGTTTCTTTGCTTCTTCTTCTTCATCTTCTTCTTTTTTTTTTCAACAAGTCTCTGTTTCCTTTTTTTTCTCTACAGAGAACTTTTTTTTTTCAACAGTATTTATTTATTTATTTTTCTCTACTGAGACAGAAGAGAAGAAAAAAAATTATTTTTTTTCTCCATAAATAATTGAAAAGCAGAAATTGATGATATATTGCTTACCGGAAAGAGATTTGAACGGGATGTGATGGTGCAGGACGGCGGGGCGGCAGAGTTGTTAATGTTGCCAGTGAATGTGGCAGGTTGGACAGTGGATGGTGGGGGTGGTGGGGTGGTAACGGAGCTGGTGGGGATTGGGATGTTATTAGTGGGGATGATGTTGTTGCTGGTGGGGGGTGGGGATGTTGCGAAAGGCAAAAAATAGGGTAGGATTTTATTTATGATACCAATTTGATGTAGGGAGGGGAAGGAGATGGGTAGAGATAAGAAAGAGAGATTAAAGGGGTATAGACAAGAAAGAGAAGAAACCAAGGGAAAGAGGGAGGAAAGAAATCACAATACTCAATTGCAATCAATGTCTCAAAATATTCATCAATGTCCTTAAACAATATAAGTAGAGGTTCTTACATAGAGAAATAGGATCACCACCAAATAACTTCTAATTGGGAAATAGAATAATAGAGAAATAAAATCAAATATCTACTAAATAAAAAAATCTAATCTAATCTAATTAATAATCAAAACTGCTATGAAAATAAAATCAAATCTAATTTGAAAGGCAAATCAAAGCAAATTTTCAATTCGGATGTCCGCATCACTATATGTATTGCTAATCAACATGCTGTGAATGGATCAACTGATTTCAGATCTTTAATCTTCGGTAGGTGAGAAGGTTTTTGCTTTCATTGGGGGGTTAAACCCTTGACCTCACCTATATGGCGGTGTCTCCTGTAGTCATAGATCAGACGTCATTGTCTCAGCTAAAGAGCTATTTATTCTGTTAATTCTCATTGTCCACTATGCTACCGAGGAGTTGGCAAAAAATTGCATGAGGAAGTTATACATTACTGATAGCCGAAGCTATACTTTATGCAGGCTGTGCCACTCAAATTCTTGCATGCACTCCTTGCGTACCTTGGTGATTCTGTTTCTATGAGTTTTGATAGACCAACTTCTGCTCTGAAGTCACCTTTGGCTGCATACCCACCTTCATCCTACCCTGGAATTGACACACCATCTGAAGGTCTCATTAGATGGAAGTTACGACTGGAGTATTTTGCTTATGAAACATTGCAAGACCTAAGGATAGCCAAACTGTTTGAGATAATTGTTGATTACCCTGACAGGTAAATGTTCTTCTCTATCTGTTTGCTTGTTTTTTTTTTCTTTAGGTGAAGGGTTGGTAATGACATTTTTAATGAAGCGTTCTTGCTTTTTTTACATTATCTGTCCAAAGATGAATTACAGCTGCAAAATTTCATCGTAGCAAATTAATTGCAAAGTTTAGGCAATGGTAGGACATTCCATAGAAAATTTTCTAATCCTCTATGATGAATTGAACACATGAGACATTGATTGAAAAATTTTAAATTTGTTGGATGATATATGCTTAGATTGTGTCATGCATAAGTTAAGATCATTATTGCTAAATAAAGGATATGCAACAGAGTTTCTATCCTGTGTTCAATTTACTTGGAGTATATTTATCGAATTAATCTGTTGTGGTTGAGTCTTAAAGCAACGATAAAATTGCCCCGCTATGATCTAGAGGTTATGGATTCAAACCATGGAACCTCTTTGCAATGCCAAGTATATGATTGTCTGTATCTAACTTTTCCTAAAATCTGTGATGTGGGATCCTCATACATTGGATGTCTCTTTCATATTATTAAATCGTCCCCCATTATTTCTGTAAGCAACATAGTTCCATGGAGGACATATTTTTGAGTGCTTCCTTAAAATCTTCAAAATATTAACTATGTTTGTGGCACGGATTATGTTGCAGCGCCCTTGCGATTGAAGACTTAAAACAGTGTCTTGATTATACTGGACAATATTCCAAATTGGTGGACTCATTTATTTCTGCACTAAAGTACCGATTACTTACTGCTGGTGCCTCAACAAATGATATATTGCACCAATATGTTTCAACAATTAAAGCACTTAGGACAATAGACCCAGCAGGTTTATTCCTTGAAGCTGTAGGTGAACCTATACGAGAATATCTGAAGGGAAGGAAAGATACCATCAAATGCATTGTGACTATGCTTACTGATGGAACTGGTGGAAACCCAAGTTCAAGTACTGCTGGGGATAGCCTCCTTGAAGAAATTAATAGAGAGGAAGAAAATCAAGAGAATGTTGGTGTTGATGATGACACCAATATTGATGACAAGCAAGCATGGATCAATGCACAGCGGTATGTATGGATCATTGCCAAAGATTTATGTTATATGCTGTGTGAGTTCCCGTAACACTTGCTTATATATTTCACCCCAATTAGAAAGCATGTACTGTTATATATAGAAGTAAAGCATTTTGCTTCTGTTTGTACTCTATAATAATTGTTGGAAATATTGGTGTCGATATTGGTCACCAATATATCCATATTAGCCATATCATGCTATATGTATCAGTCTCGGATGTCACAAACGCAAAGTTTGTTTTCTTATAACCATATCAAAAGCGAGTTATGTATTAAAATTTAAAAATTTATAATAATTTATTTATCTATTTAAAGAGTTTTACTCAATTTTATCAAATTAATTTTGATATCCATTTTGGTCATTTGGAAATATGTATTATTATACCTCTAGAAAATAAGTGAATTTTGATTTCTTATAAGGTTTATGTATATATGTAATGAGTAGATTTAAAATATCGATTGATATCGCAACGTCAATAAATATTAATATTAGGGCCTTATGGTATCGGCCTATATTTTCATCATGTCTATTGAATTTTTATGTAATGCTCGTTGTTTGTTTAAAACATTAAAATAGATGGTACTTGTACCTAACAAATTTCGATGAGTGAGGGGGTCCAGTTTTTGTGATAGATAGGATTAACGACCTGTTATCCACTTTGATGAGTGAGTGATGTGACTTTTTCTTTTGGTGGCGGTCATATTGAGCATTTCTTTTGTAATATAGGTTTCTATAGACATCAGATAAATTGGTTTCATTTGGCTTAGAGACTACGGTTTCAAATCAAGAAGGCAACCTCTTTGTAATAAGGGGTAAGGCTGCCTACCCCCTTCCTAGGCCCATGTCGTGGAAGCTTCATATATTAGGCCATCCTTCTAGTTTAAAATTCCAAATATAAAAGAAATACACCAAGAATTGAAAGAACTATAAAACTACCTTGATCTATCACAACCCCTCTTTTAACATGACCTTTGACTTGTTGAGTCCAACTCCTCAACCAGCAATTCACCTCTTTAAAAATTGGTACCACCTTGTTGATGGTAAACAAGCAGTTCTGGTCCAAATTTGTCTCAAAATGGCACTTCCACAGCAGGTCTTTGGTGATGCCCCGAAGCATGAGGCTCAAAAAGGAACAGACCTTCTGTCATCATTGGCACAACTTCAATCCTTTGGTGCCAATAGGTGCATTCTATGAAGCAATCCCTTTTTCAAGTGTTCAGGGACATCCAGCTAGTGTTATACATGTGAACCAACACATTATTTATTTTTGCACCTTCTCAAAGCTCTCTAATGTCCAACTCTGGCCCAATTTCGCAGTGGATAGTTGTTGGAGCTATTTATGATGCTGAAGGTTTAGGTTAGAAGGTGATAGAGTCAAGAACATCCTATGAAATTTCTTCTAGAAATAATTTCTAAAACCGGTGGGACAAATTTGACCTCTACTTGGCAAAGAAATTTAGCATTTACTCCTACAATTTTCTTTTCCATTGGCTAAAACATTGATGCCTTCATTTGTAAATAGTATGGATGAAAATATTTATATTTGTATTGGTCATAACCATATCAATATCAGAAAGTCGTAAACTGACATGGAAAATCATAAGCATTTCTAGAAATAATTTCTGAAAATCGTAAATTGACATGGAAATATCGATCGATATTTTGAATATCAGCCAATATAGTAACATATTGTAATATTATCGAGGTATCTGAAAATATCGGTATGGGGGCCAATACCGTTACATATCGGACGATAACTGAAATATTGGTCAATATTTTCATCTATAATTTGGAGTTATTTGGGGTTGATGTGGGTGGCTGAGGTCAATCCATTGGAAAATATAAGGTATGGAAGTTCTCAAGAGTAGAATCTTTGAGGTAGCATATTCCTGAAGAAGCTGAAAAATGAGGTTGGGTCTTCCCATCGAAGTTGGTCTGGATATCCATTAACTGATTTATTCACTGAGAGACATCCCCTCAAAGATAGATACCGTAGATAATAGGGGGAGTTTGTGTAATTATATGTAGTTTGTGCAAATCAGATTAAATTGATGGATCATCTCGTCAAATAGAGTATCTTGTGTTCTGTGGGATACATGTCTAGGTCATTGGGTTAATTTTTGTTTGCAACCAGCCTCATTTGTTGAGTTGAACGAGAGGGTGGCTAATCAGGAAGAAAAAGGAAACAATAAGTGAGTTAGTTTTTGTGTAGGAATTGCTTGCATATTTGAAAGCATAGACTTTGGAGAGTGTATTCTTGTTTTGCTTTATGAAAGTTGAGGTAGATATTTGTGAGAGTACAGTGAAATGCCAAGTTTCCCAATTTAAACTTTGTGGTATTGAAGGTGAATTTTGGATCTTAAAAAAAAAAAAATTGCTTGTGTTTTATGTCTTTGGTTCTCCCTTGTAATGTTTTCTTGAACAGATTCAGCATTTCTTGGGTAAATTTCTGGCTATGTTTAGGAAAATTGGTGCTGCTTGATGGAAAAGTTTGAAGGCTTTTTGAAGGATTTCTGGGATGTACAAAGATGCTAGAATTTGAAGGGGGTAGGCATGATTTATGTAGCACATGAGGAGAGAGGGAAGCAGTGGTTCCCAAAGTAGATGAAGGCTCTTCTTTCTATTTTTGTTCATTTATCGTTTTCGTTGTCATGTGTACGTCAAAATATTGTATGTCTCCCCAAATGGCCATTAACATTTAATGTAGATGTTCTATTAAGTGACCTCTCTGATAAGCACTGATTTAGATTGTTGTCTTTGATAAGGAAACTTGATGTATAAAATTTCTGGATGAAAGAAAAGATGATGATAAGACCATTAAAAGAAGTTGGTAAGTATAGGGATGAACCATGTTTAGTCCATTTTTTGGTGATGCTGGAGTTTTTTATTGTTTATTATTGTTCTTCTTCCCTGGAGGGTTTCTTCTCTTGCAGTTGGGAACCTGACCCTGTGGAAGCAGATCCTATGAAGGGTTGCAGGAACCGCCGGAAAGTTGACATACTCGGGATGATTGTTGGGTTAATTGGTTCAAAGGATCAGCTAGTTAATGAGTATCGTGTTATGCTGGCCGAAAAGCTTCTGAACAAATCTGATTACGATATTGAATCTGAGATACGGACCTTGGAGCTTCTTAAGGTAGGTGGTTCAAAGCATCAAACTTTATGAACTTCGCCTGCTTTGTGAGATCCACCAGCTGAACTTGTGTAGCTGCTAGTGCCTAACTGTTTGTTGAACTTGAGATTCTTCATGTTAGAGTTGAATTGTCGTTTTGGCAGATACATTTTGGAGAGAGTAGCATGCAGAGGTGTGAAATAATGCTCAATGATCTGATTGATTCCAAAAGGACAAACAGTAATATAAAAGCAACTTTACCCAAGCTATCTAAAACTGGTAATCTGCAGGATTTGTACTTGTCAGACTGGCCTATTTTGTTGCACTGGGGCTTGCTATTGGCAGTCTTTTAAGACAATTTTTAATTCCAAGATATTATTTTTGTCACTCTCTGGAATTCTCTTGTAGCAGGCGGTGATGTGGACAATGAGCTGTCTCTGGATGTTCTTGATGCTACAATAATATCTTCAAATTTCTGGCCAACAATCCAGGTATTAAATCATCAAGTATTATCTGTTGAAATGAAAATGAGAGAAGACTGTAGGATGTACTACTATCTTGAATACTTCTAGGGACGTCAGAGATTTTGTTTTGCTGGAAAATTCTCCACTATTTTTTAAGCTGTTGGTTTTGCTATGATTTTGCTGAGTTTATTTGTTTCTATAATTTCTTTCTGTATTCTTATCAATGCTTGCTTTTTCATTGGCAAATCTCAAGATATGAGCTATAGCATGGCTTTTTTGTTGAAGAATATTGCAATTGTCTATGGATGCTAATTCACAGCCAGTTTGATTCACTAAGGTATCTACTTCCAAAGTTCTGGAGCAAGGTAGATATTTTTGCTGCTCAAAGTTTCCACTGGAATGGCATAAGCTATTTCATGCAATAGAAGGCAATTGCTAGTATGCCTACTACTCAAATGGCGAGGAAAGAGGGCGCTACTGATGCAAGGCAACCAAATTTAGTCAAGAAAATGGCCAAGTGTTATTGAGTCTGATGAATCACTATGACAATGTTGCTCGGGTTTCTACGACAAGTTGATGTTTTGAACACCAGCTACCTGAATACAACATGGGACCTAGTGAGATGGAGAGATGGGAGGCTTGGGGGTGAGATGAAAGGAATATTTGTCTTGATTGACATTCATGGGTAATGATTTTTGTTGCTATGTGGAGAAACATATTCTTTCAATTGAATTTGATCCTTGGTTCAAAGTCTGATGCTTTATGGGATGGGAGTGACGTGTCACCTCAATATAAAGGTTGGAAAACTGTGATTTCTATGGTCATATAGATGCATCAAGTCTGTGGCTTCATATTTGATGATGAATTTCATTCAGTGAAACTTGAAAACACCTTGTTTTGGTCATTCTCTATTGTGCGAAGTTTTTTTTTTTTTTCTGATTTTACAATAAAAATTCTCTTCAATGAATCTATTAAATGTGATGATGAATTGCTTTCAATGAAACTTGAAGGTGTTACCTTGCTTGTATCAGCCTTCATTTTCCATTACCATGGGGGCAAGGTTTATTCAGTTTACAGTTAAAACTTAGAAGAGAAGGGTGCCAGTGGCTTGTGAGAATTCTGGAAGAACTGGCAATGAATGGCTGGGTTAAGTTTGTGTTTGATTTTTGCAATGATTATGTTAACTTACTGGTGAAAGTGGTATTCAATTACAAAATTTTCAAAGAGGTCCTTGTCAAGGATGGTTGAACTGTAGAAAATATGGTGTGCATTTTTTGCATAGGAAAGTAGCGGTTTTGTTGCTGATAGAACTTTCTACGGCTTCTATTGTGGCACTATATGAGGAGAGCTTTTAGGAAAGTTGATGGACAAGATGGGTCTGTTCGTCAAAGAAATCAGTTGCAGCAATATCTAAAAAAGATGGCAGTTATTTCTTTTCATTTTACTGTCCACTCTTTCAAATCTCTCAGGATTTTACTATAGTGTTGTATGGAGGTACGTAAGTATCTGCATTTTCTCAATGAAATAGATGTTTCTTTTAAGATGGAAATGCATATGGGGAAAAGCACTCTCTTTCAAATGCCTAATTCTTTCTACTTTTTCTTCAGTATGTTTTGCTCCTGGATTCTTATCCGTGGAAAATTTTTATTGTGCTTTAAGTTTGCACTTCTTTAGCTAAATTTTCTACAAAATTTGCACAAAATTTTATGTCTAGAAAAAATTTACTGCTTTGTATCCAAAATTTGTTGCATTTAAGCAATCTTGTTGAGTCTTTACAGGATGAACCTCTTAATATCCCTGGACCGGTGGACCAGCTTTTATCAGATTATGCCCAAAGGTTTCATGAAACCAAAACACCTCGTAAGCTAATGTGGAAGAAAAGTCTTGGTGTAGTCAAGGTTAGAAGTTAGATTTATGAGTTCTTTCACTGTTTGCTAGATATTTTCTCCTGTGCTCTTCATTGTTCTTGCTTTCTGGTTTTGTAATAGCTGGAATTGCAATTTGAAGACAAAGCAGTCCAGTTCACTGTGGCGCCACTGCATGCAGCCATTATTATGCAATTTCAGGATCAAACTAGGTAAGCATGGAAAATTCTCCTCTACTGTCAGCGATCTATAAAGTAACACTTTCGTTCCCATGATTGTTCAGTTGGACATCCAAGAATCTTGCAGCTACTATTGGGGTACCTGTTGACATACTCAATCGAAGAATAAATTTCTGGATAAACAAGGTACATATGCTTGATGAAAATCTAAATGTGTAATGTGGAATATTGCATCATTATGTGTTGTTCATGTATTTCTTTCGAGCTATCAATTTTTCTCATGCAGCAATTAGTTTGTTCTGTCTGTTGCAGCACCACATATTGTGATTGGTAGATTTTTCTTCCACTATTTTAAGAACATTAAAGCAGTGCTTGCTCCAAAGAATTTTTGCCACTTCATTTGCGAACTAAGGACACCAATAACACATCTATTCCTGCATGTGTCCACGTTCTGTTTACTGTTACTCTATTAGATGGCTCAGCAATATTGGTCCGAATTTTGATACTCTATTACAAGGCACATAACCTATTAGTGGTGGTAGAGAAGCAGCAGGTTACAAAATTGTAGTCTCTTTTATTTGTTTCACCCAGGGCATTCTCACAGAGTCCATTGGAGAAGATTTCGATGACCACATCTTTTCCCTCGTGGATGGTATGGCTGACTCGAGTAAAAGTGGTTTTCATGTGGGTAACAATGAGGAACTTTTGATAGGCGATGTGGATGGAGAGAGATCAGTGGTGTCTGTTGAGGATCAACTACGTAAAGAAATGACAGTTTATGAGGTATGTGGTAGGAGATATGTCAACATGTTCTTTGTGATCTTCAATTTTCACGTCATTCACTATGAATGGCATTAATTATGATTGCCCTAAGCAAATTTCAATTCTATTTTGCTGTTAATGCTGGTTGCTTCTGTAATTGTTGTATCAGAAACTATCTAATTAGTAGCTACATTGCAAGTAAAGAAAGTTGATACATTTATATACATAGATCAAAACAAAAATCTGGATCTGGCTATAATACATATGCATTGAAATACAGAAGTTGCACTTGAAGCAATTATCTTTAGAAGCACATTTCTTTTGGATATTCATCAAAAGAAACGAGTTTTCCACTTTGTATATGTATATTTGTTTTCGGATATACAGTTTTTCTAACGTGTGTCTTAAGGTGCTGGTTTTGGAAAGTGAATGCACATTTAATTTGAACAATTGTTTGGTGAATTGTGATTTTGCCATAAATGAATTCTTTTGTTTCAGTTATTGTGAAAGAAAATTTTGATATTAGATATACCTTACACACTAGAAAGAACCTATATATATACTGATGTTTATATATGAATGTATGTAGATGTACTTATCTGTTTGTATTGGACATAGGAAGTACACGATTATTTACGAACTGCCCTTGCATTTTCCAAGAGTTGTCTTCTCATAGAAGCTGCATCACTCAATTAGAAAAGAATTAAAGCAGTCAAGAATAATAAGTTTGCATTTGGACGTGCCCTTTGATGCCTAAATTTGACGATTGTGTGGAACATGATTCTCTTTGGTCTGAGATCATTGCATTCTGATTGTTAAAACCAGGGTTTACTAATTTCTCAAGATAATTGATTGCAGAATTTGGAGCCCCCAGATTCTGGGTTTGAATTCCTCCTAAATATGCATCCATGAAATTTACAGAGGCATCAGAACCCTCGTTACAGTTCTTCCATGTGCACCATGCCACCAACACCATATAAACTCTGCCCCGTAAACCTACATTTTCTAGTCTGATAATGTTCCCTTTTATACATTCTAGCGACATCTCCTCCTGCTTCTGTGCCTCCAGCAATTGGGCACTCTCAGAGTGGCAAATTTCACTCATAGTTACTACCATGGCTATTTGGTCAAGCAAGTAGAAACAAGTTTTAGTTGTACAAAAATTTGGGCTGGTTAAACCACTGTGCCACAGCCGCTGATTCATTATTGCTCTGTGATGTCCCAAAATGTGCAAATATTAATCTAAGAAGCCATGGAGCCAAACCACTAAATAGGTTGACTAGACGAGCTTTTTGGGTTGATGACTTTGGGGATTTGATTTCTCTGTGATATGGCTTCAAGTATCGTTTTTTATTCTAAGAAAGTTGGTTGATAATGTTGGCATTCGTGAAACACACATGACATTGGCCTGCGGAAACAAACTTGAATCCCTCTGTTGGTCATTGGCTAACAAATATTGTGACAGTACAATGAATAACAATTACTCAATTAAATACACAAAGTTAGTAGAAAATCCTTCTCAACTAAGAAAAAAAATTACTAGACAAATTCCAAAAAAAATAAATTATAAAGTTTCTGGTTATAAAAATAACCCATTCGAAATCCTTTGATAACAATATGTGTGAATAACTGGCTGAATATAACCTTAGCACTTCTAGCAACCCACCATATAAGAATATATTAAGAAAAATAGTAATTAAATAGTAATGTGTCTTAAAAATAATATTTGAAAAATGTACCCTAGTTTGGCAAAGAATGAAATTTGATCAGACCTTAATTGAATGCCGAATAGCTTCTTTTCTCATCATTTCATGCGGTGTCCATTGTGTCAAATGATATCTTTGTTTGACCTAAAAATCGCATAGCATTTGAAAGCCAAAGGCAAAAACTGCCTTACGAACCTTCTGCTATTGGCGAATGAGCGCCTTACAGGTGCAGTTTTCCTGTGGCACTTCAACCATTCGTTCCTGTGAGTCCTCACACCAAATCTAAGCAAGCTTTTAAATGATCTATTCATTGAGAGTGGAATTTATAAGCGACCATAAACGTAATAAACTTCTCTTCACGACATTGTGGGAAACTCCTTGCCATTCCAACGACTGTCATTCCTTCCCCTTTAGCAACTTTCCTCCATGGGGGTCCCAGCGTTAGTCTCTACATTTGAATGTCACATTCTTTCGCTTTACCGAGAAACTTGGAGTATTACCACTTTCCTTTGACACTTTCACATAGGTAAGTTACTCTTTTTTACAAACCTCCTCGAAGTATTACCGCCCCCTTTGACGTCTTCACATAGGTAGGGTCGCCCTTCCATACACCTTCTCGGTCTCTTCTCACCGTTTTGACTAAACCTTCTGTTAGTCACCTTGACGTTATCTCGACAATCTTTTTTTTTTTTGGTAAGTAAATTGTATTAAAAAGAAGAAATTATACAATCTATAATTTTACTCCAAGTGTTTTTCCGACTTGGAATAAAATCATAAAAGCGCGGGGACACCAAATTAAATTTGAAAGAATAGGTCCTACAAAGGGACACCATTCAACAAAAGAACAAAAAAACTTCACAACCCAAACATTCAGCGCGGTTATCAGCAAACTTTGGCATGGTTAAATCTTTCGCAAGAGTAAGCCGGCAACCTTTACACACCACAGTCAGCATCTCAAACTCACCGAGCACGAACAAGGGGAACTGCAATACCAGAAAGCACCAGCAACATGTGACCACATTGGACTACCTCCAATGGCAAATCGGGTTGGATCATGCCCCACATCAAATTCACAAAAGGCATTCAATCCCCAACATCACAGACAGTATAGCAATAGCTCCAACAATTTTTGGCATTCTTCCAGGAAGCAGCAAGAATTAACACTGTTTCACAAAACCATCAGCAGCCCCATATAAAACAGGAATTGCATCAGCATCTAGATGACATCATCCAGCTTCATAAACAAACGGAAGCATCTTCAACC
>JAOVVI020008884.1:0-13933 GCA_028571085.2 Nepenthes alata
CATGATTGTTAAACTTGTTAGCATCTAGTATTAAATATCTTTTACGTGTATTAGATATTTATTATTATTTACTGCTTCCGCTATACTATTAACGGGGTCGAAACACGTTAGCACAAAACGTGATTTTTCACTATAAACTAAAAGCCGTTTATATCATCTCCTAACAGCTATGTACATACTATGAGAGAACTAATACTTAAAATTTTGTGACCAAATCTATGGTCTATCATGACACTGCCAAATAAAGTTTAAACATCTAACCGATACGTATTCTCTCCACCTACATGGGGTATGGGAATGATCACACCTTGCACTCATAAAGTACCGAACCACCTCAATATATCAAACTCAACACCTCTTCTCATAATATCTTATGATACCATACTATATAATGATCATATGACTATAAATATCTATTAATAATAAGTAATATACCTTATCATCACCATGATATAGAAATCAACATCAGATGATTGTTGACAATACAAATGTTTTGTAGGTTCAATATTCTTTGAGATTTTTGAAGTTTTTATATAATCATTTTTCCTTGATTGTAAGAAGTCAATAACATATATCATGTAATCAAGTATAACACATATGAATTTTATAACTATAATGATAAAAGTGTCATTCAATGCAAATAAGGATTGTACTTATGTATCAAAATTAACACAAATAATGTTATTACTAAGAAACGAGAATGATCCATGGACACACTAAGTATCTTACCACTATCATCCTATTCACCAACAAAGACCTACTAAGTCCAGCATCTTCTAAAATGATGCCGCCAACTAACAAATCTAATACTAGACTGAACAAAATTTGTCTCCCTAATATTCACGAGTCCACCCATACATCGCCATGCACATTGACCTTCACAATTCTATCCAATTATTAATGATTTTTTAACCTTATCTTTAAGGCCATATAACAATAAATTACTTGCTAATTTTTCACTACCAAACAAATGCCGAGAAATTTCACTTTCATTCGAATTCTGTCTCGGTGTTTTGCTCTAGTCTTACTCTAGCACAAATCATTAGTTTAAAGAAATTGAGATATTTAGAATTATAATTTAATAATATTGCATACAATAACATACCTTAAATTTAATTAAATAAGTTACAATATTCCAAAAACAAATCTATACTCTACCGATTAATGAAAAATATAAGGGCTAGAAAACAAAATAACATCAACATATGAACATCATACTACCGATTATAGGAAGACCGAACTAGGATATTAATATACCTAACTTTGTCTTTGGGGTAATTTTGTATCCTATATATTAAACCTTAGTTTGTTACCTAACATTTTTAATTAACCCGAAGTGCTTCAAAATTAAAACAATTCGTTGTGGTAATTTTGTTTTTGGATAGGAGGAATTTCAGTCTACCAATTATCACAGCTTCCGGTCAATGAAAGTTTACCTGATAAACATTTCTCCACCACTCAATTTACTATAGATTTTTACGTGGAACATAACAAATGGTATTTATGTTTGGGTCCAACTCGGATACACATAACCTAGCGAGACAAAACAAAACCCAAATGCCCTACCAAAAGTCAACCACCAAACTAATAAGTACAAAAAATATAATAATGTATAGCATTTTTAATGTGAAAAATTCTTTTCAACTAAAGAAAAAATCATAGGATAAATTCTAAAATAATCCACTATAAAAATAATAGTGCCTGTTATAAAAAACCTCTTCTGAAATCCCTTCATTATAATCCTGAGTGAAGAATGATTGATTATAACCCCCTCAATACACCCCAATAACTTACAAAAATTACAATGAGAAATAAGAGTAATCAAACGAAATACACTCTAAAAATTTCTCTAAAATAACGTATCCAATCTTAGTGAAGGACAAAACTCAAATCGACTTCAACTGAATGTTAAACATCTTCCTCTTCTCTCTTCTTTTCTTCTCTCTATCTATGCGGTGCTCCTTATATAAAATTTGATTTCAGAATAACCCTAAAACACATTCAACACATTTTTATACTATGATTAGCGCTCAAGTGCACCTCAGGCACCCCTCAAATCGGCTCTTGAGTGCCCCACATGTGGGATGCCCCTGGATTTTGTGCCTGGGTTTTCCAATAAACTATATATTCGTGGTGACATCCATAAATAAGTTACCGAAACCCAACAAACCTCCCATCATAATCTTGTGGGGAACCATTCGCCTTAACTGACGACCGTCATCACTTGTCATTCGACAGCTTCCTCTCAAATGGGATCTTGGCATTGGCCTCCTTAGGCTTGAATGATACCTTCTTTAACTCCATTGAATTTGGAGTATTCCCACTCCTATTCGGCTTCTCATTGGCAGTGGAATCGCTCCTCATTGCACTCTTTCTAGGCCTCCTCTTCTCACCACCTTTACCAACGCCCCCTTTTAGTCACCTAGCCATTATCCTTGGTAACCAAAGCCTTCATCAAGTACTAACTTGATCACTTGCTTCTCATTGCTACAACCGAGGTACCTTTGGTGAGCTTTCACTGGCATTTTTCGAATGTCGTGCAAAACTTTTTTCATGAAACTTTTCGATTGAAATCACAATCAACTGCAAATTCGGGGTATGTCACACGCTCTTCAACACACATTTTGTCTCATTTCTTGTTTGTGAGCTAACATCCCTGATACCGACAACCTTTAATGAATCATCATTACTAATCTTCAATACCCCGTAGTCCTTGAACGTATAGTTATTGAAGAGAGACTTCTTCGATGTCATATGGTGTGAGGAACCACTATCCATCACCTAATTCATCTCCTAGCTTGGAAGGCTCCATGTCACCCCAGTGTGAACAACTAGTTGGTCTCTACAAGATGCGATAGAGGCCCGATTATTATCATTATAATATCTCCTCTCTTAACGCTCGGCTCTGCCGTTCTTCTTCTACTTCCTCTTAAGGCAATCTTATTTCATGTAGCCCTTATTACTACAATGGAAGCACTCTATGTCTTGAAGTTTAGACCGAGCATTGCTCCTCCCCGATTTGCTACCTCATCTCTCAATCTCCCATGTTCCTAACCGTTAATAGATATCGAGAGCCTTGACTCCTTCAAAACCTCAATGCTTTCCTTCTAACTTGACTCATTCATATACAAGGAAACGATGAACTCAACTGGGTTGAGTATGTCTTTTCCAAATAGTAGCGTGTGATAATATGATCATATGACGATGGCAATGAAGCCAACAAACACCAACACATTGTCTTCCTCATTGATCTTCTAATCAATTGTCAATATTTGTATCAAAATTTGGTTAAACTAATTCAAGTGCTTCTCGAAACTTTCCCCTTCCGATAAATGCAAGCCATAGAACTTTTTCACATCTAACCTCATTGTCAAGGATTTGAACTTATACTAACTCTTAAGTTTCATCAAGACCTCCATTAGGTCCGACAAGTCAATGACTTCTTCAAGAGTGTTATTTACAAGATACAATTTGATTGTGTAATTAGCTATACTCCTCTTATTTTTGCCACTCCTCCATCATATTTTCTAGCTTATCTTCTTTACTTTGAAGTACTTTTATCGTTCCTTCCTGGGTTAAAATAATTCTCATCCTTTCTTGTCAAAAATAAAAAAATTTTGCCTATTAAGTTGCTCAACACAGATTGGCAAGTTCTTCAATGTTAACACTATGAAATCAAAGTTTTACAATATCGCTCTGATACTATTTGTTGTAGTTTGACACGATACATATAACCCGATACAGTGCAATTAAACCTAAATCCCCTATCAAACATCAACCATCAAACTCGTGAGTATATAAGAAATACAATGACGAGTAATAATTTCAATGTAAAAAAAATTTTTCAACCAAGAGAAAAATTATAGGAAAAATTCCAAAATAATCTACTATAAAAATAATCGTGCCGGTTATAAAGAGTCCCTTCCAAAATCCATTTATTATAATCCTGAGTGGAGAATAGTTAATTATAACTCCCTTAATATACCTAACAACCCACAAGAAAAAATACAATGAGAAATAAGACCAACCAAATGAAATACGCTCTAAAAATTCCTCTAAAAAATGTACCCAACCTTGATGAAAAATGAAACTCAAATCTAACTTCAACCAAATGTCGAACCTCTTCCGCTTCTCCATTTTTCTCTTCTTTCTCTCTGTGCGACATTTCTTGTACGAGATTTGATTTCAACATAACCCTAAAACACATCTAATGTGTTTTGTACTATAACCAACGCTTGAGCGGGCCTTGGGCATAGGCGCCACTATATTTGGCACCTAGGCACTCCTTGAGCCGGGACCCCTCGTACGTTTGGCTCATGAATTTCACACGCGCGAATACCATAATCCTTATATGAATATCGTATGATCATCTGATAATTATCCGTTTATTGTGACATCTATAAGGAAGTGATTGAAACACAACAATTCACACCGTAAAAAATTAACACCAAATTCTTCAATTTGTCGATTTATAGTTGCTATTCACCTTCTATAGCGTGTGATCAATGGTTTCCCCTTTATTATTTACGGAGCTCAATTTTGCTTCACCATACATTTAATGAAGTTAACTGAGCACAATAATTACTAATGTTAAGAGTTGTTTCTACTCTTGTTCCAAAAGCATGATCCATGCTCTGGTTTTTCTTTTTTTTTTCCTTCAGTTGAAGGAATATTTACAATAATCCGCAGAAATCCACTTGATCTTGACAAAAGTAAGACGAATGAGTAGCAATAACTGTTTAGAAATGAAGAATATTTGAAAGCAAAAGAAATGTCTAGCATTGGAGGAGTATCAGTTCCGTTGGTTCTTCCTCTTCGTAAAAAATAGAGCACGTTGCACAGTAACGACACTTAATGTTACAGCAGCAATGCAGCTCATAGTATCAACAGCGGCAAAAACAGAAGTCGACATCCATAGCAATGGGTTAGTAGGGGGCATTACCTCCAGCAATGTCGACATCCACAGCAATAGCAGCAAAATCAAACACCACAATACCTCCGTCCTCCCTTTCTTTCCTCGAATTTCTCTGCTTTATCTTCCCCCTCTCTTTCTTCCTCACACTTAATGATTCTACGTACCAATTTATTTGCTGTAAATGAAGGTAGTAATTGAGAGAATGAGGCGCTTTGGTTTTGTGGAAGAAAGCTCCTTATATAGAGCTCTAAGAAAGGGATGGCAAGGTGGTAGGCAGGAGCTGGAGCCGTTGGGGCAACTGAAAGGAATCAATTTTGTTGAAGAAGGTTTGGGTAGTAGAGGGGAAGAAGAGGTTCGTCTGGCAAACGAGCGGTACCACTCTCTCCTATTATTATTATTATTATGATTATTATTATTATTGTTATTATTATTATTATTATTGCAATTGTTATTATTATTATGGTATATTTAGATACAAAGAGTGCTCAAAATTTTTGTATTTAAATGTGACCTCTAAGTCAAGTCCAAAAATATAACACAATTGGATTTTGATTGACCATCAGCCACTCGTAGGATTATATTTTTTAATACATCCCAATCCTAAGACAATTAGCCTAGGCTCTGTATTACATTCAATTAAAAAAGGCCTATCTACATAATTTAATTCTCATCTTTACTAATTATAGTATGAAAAATCTAACTAAAAATATTAGGGTGTTACACATTCTATAAGGAGCTTTTGAAATAGGTGTAGATTTTGGTACCAAATTAATAGCAAACTTGATCTCTCTGTTTAAAGGTAAATGAGGTAACTAATTTAAAAGTTATTTTTAAATTTTTTGATCATCATTATCTTCTCAATGGACAAGTTATGGCTAGTAGTAGTGATAATATAGACAAAATATGCTTTATACCTACATTGTATCAAATGATACACATACAAAGCAGAAATTAAACTTACCGATTCCTTTCAAAAACATCCTTGAAACTCAAAAGGTTTTTAAGCCAGAATAGAAAGCAATACATTGTTATGAAAACAATCGACACTTGTATTATAATATGTCAATCATTCCATACCCAAGATAATATCAAAGTTAAGTACATCTAATAAAATCAAATACACCGACAACTCCAACCTACTAACCAAAATAATACGCCAAGAGTACATAATATATATTGTCAAATACTTACCTGTCGAGATAAATACAACTAACACAATTTAAAATTATAGGCGAGGAATGTATATGCCAAATAAATTTAGATGTCTCAAAATAATGCATAGACCCTAAATTAACTAGCACATATGCCAAAGAATCAAAAAGTAGCATATTACCCTCACTCATTGATGGATTTTCTTTAGTGTCCTTGATGGTTGCCGTATAAGTTCTTTCTAGAACAGTAGGCTTTCCGCCTAGATACCTTAACGAAAAAGGGCACTATTTTCACCATATCACCAATTTAGTTACAATTAAAACAACCTACTAGTTGCTTGAGCTTTGCCGCCCCCTGTGAGACTTCCCAAAATGGTCACACATCAACTTCGATTGTTGGGGATTAGTAAGTGATAATTGAACACTAATAGATTGCCTTTATTAAATGTTAAAAATATTTATCTAATTGACATATTCCGTGACCATATGTATTATTGTATCGATATCGGGTTGTGGGTTGTTGAGTTACAGTTCGTTCCGCCCTCCAGTCGCTCGAGCCCTTCCAAAGCCTCCGCGCTTGCCACTCACTTGAGCCCAAAAACCAGAATGGTGCCCGCTCACCCCTCGCTCGATACCCACTTGAGCGTAAAAACCAGAATGGTGCCCGCTCGCCACTCGCTCAATACTCGCTCGAGCGTAAAAACAAGAATGGTGTCCTCTCGCCACTCGCTTGATACCCGCTCAAGCGCACTGAGAGTTTTTCTGAAAACCCTTCGTGCGCCCGTCGTGCGATTGGGCTGTGCTCGAGCGCCGATGCAACGGGCAAGTTTTTTAATGCAAAATCTGAGGCCTCTATATATATTTGGTCCATGTTTTTGGAACCCTAAAAAAGAAGGACTCTTGACATTTTATTTTCGAGACCCACCTTGAGAAGAAAGTTGTTCATGCCTCGTTGATATCTCTTCTTTTGAGAAAACCAAAAGCTACGAGTTTGATCTTCATGTTCTAATAAGTTTTCTCTTCATCTTTACTTCACCATTTAAACACATCATTCTACCTTCGTTGGAGACGTCAGTGCGTTGAAGAAGGAGATCCGATCGTGTTCGACAATTCAAGTGGTCCAAGAGGGAAGATTGACGTGAAGACTGGAAGGTATCCGGTTCCGTTGCCACGGGTAAATCAAATGAGTTTCTTGGTAGGGATCACAAGTCGAGAGTAAGTCGGCTAGGTTAGCACGTCGTTACCACCCGGGTTATAAGTTAATTTTCATAGTTTATTACTTCCCTGGCCGTTGAAGCCCTGAGGATTTTTTTCTCGATTACCGTGGTAATCGGGTTTTTTCCTTCGTAACCAAAAAGATTGTCTTTATATTGTTGCTTCGCTAATTTATACTTCTGAATGATTGATTAGTAGTTTGGAATCTAGAAATTAATATACTTTACGTATATTGGATATTTATTTTTGCTGCTTCCGTTTTATTTATCAGGGTCGAAACTTGATTGTTCACATTAGCACAGAAAGTATTTTTTCAATTGGTATTAGAGACTCACCCCGATCCACGACTCCGTTCTAGATGTATATGAGTGGATCTCTCTCCGTACCTCCCTTCTTTATTAGGAATAACTATACCTATTGGAAGGTTCGGATGAGAGCCTTCCTAAAATCTCTGGATGAGCATGTTTGGGCAAGTACCCAAGTTGGGTGAATTCCACCCACTAGTTCCATTGGTAACGAACCAAAAGCCCTATCTCTATGGACCAAAGAGGAACTCGATGTATGTAATTGGAACAGTAAGAGACTACATGCTATTTTTATGGCTGTATCTCCCGATGAATTTAAACGCATATCAATGTGTAAAAAATCAAAAGAAGCATCCGACATTCTAGAAATCACTCATGAAGATACTAAATTAGTTAAAAATTCAAAATTGTAAATACTTGCAACTAGATTCGAAGAAATAAGAATGAACGATGACGAGACATTTGATGAGTTCTATACCAAATTGAACGATATTGTAAATTTCACGTTTAATTTAGGAAAACACATCCCGAAAAATATAATTGTTAGGAAAGTTCTACGATTGTTTCCTGAACGATTTAGACCAAAAGTTACTGCAATTAAAGAAAGTAAAGACTTAGACAAATTAAAAATTGAAGAACTTGTAGGGTCCCTACAAACCTATGAGCAAGCATTGCCACACTCGAGGAAAAATACATCACTTGCTCTAAAATCAAGTAGGGAAGAGCAAAATCGGGATTCTTATGAAGAATCGTGTAGCGATGGAGAATTCTCCTTATTTGTTAATAATTTTAAAAAGTTTTTGAAGACAAATAAATCGTCATCAAATAAATTAGATGTGGACTTAAAACGATCATCTAATTTGAGAAGAAAGACAGACGTGAACCTAAAGATTTCAAATTAAAAACTACTCAAGAAGTTCAATGTCATGAAGGTAAAGGGTTTGATCACTATCGAGCTGAATGTCCAAACCTTAAACGTCAACAAGGTCAAGTTTTTAAAGCTAATGTGACCTTAAGCGTTGACGAATAAGAAGAGGGTGACAAATGTTCTGAAGATGGCCCTGTCAAGTACATGACTTTTATGACCTCTATATGTGACAATACAGAAGAGAACGTTAATCAATCTGATGACTCTGAGAAAGAGTCAGAAGCTGAACTTGATAGCCTTAAAGAAGCATATGATAAATTATTTAGGGAATGTTTGAAAGTAAAGAAATTAAATAGAACCATAAACGGTAGGATCATTGATTTGAAAAAAGAAAACATATCTCTATAATCCAAGTTAGATGATAAAAGCTAAGAAATTAAGAATTTGAAAATCTCATTTTCTAAACAAATCACGACTTTGGAATCTGAACTTGAGGCCACAAGAAAAGATTTAAACCAATTCTTAAATGGGTCCGTAAAACTTGATCATATGCTTGGGTTGGGTAAACTTGGAGAAAATAAATATGGATTGGGATATGCTGAGAATATATTCCAAAATGATGTGACACCTAAAACAATTTTTTGTTCCCACCACGAAAAAGCCACACCAACACATCAAAAGTCATTAAGCAACCGACTCGACGTGTGGCTACTCAATTTGATTCAACTATTTTGCCAAATTTACTTAATCAAAAATTGGTGAATAAATTATCAAAATCGTTCAAGTCTTCTATCAATAAAAATCAAAGATCTATGGACCGTTGCACTATACCTAAATTTGTGCATACCTGTCATGCCTGTGAAAAAGTAGGTCACTTTCGTCCTCGATGCTACACTGTGAATCCTTCGTACAACGAAAGAAATTGACCGAATGTGAATAAACTTGTTAATAATATTGAGCAATTAAATGCTCAAGTTACACGATTAAATCAGAAAATAAACTCGGGGACAAAAATTTGGGTAAAGAAAAGTGAACTAAAATTTTCTTCATTGCACTTCAATTAAATAACTCTTTCACTTTATATAAAAAAAAAGGGGAAAAAAGCAAATCCCTGCGCTCGCCTGCTGTGGGTTCGAGCGCCCGCTGCTGGCTTTTATCATCCATCCTGCAGCGTGTGCCGCCCACAACCCCCAAAATTCTTCGCTGCTTTTTACTCTCTCCTTGCGTCGGCCGCCTCTCTCCCTCTCACACTCTATCAGTTTTGGCCAGATCTACCCTCTTTCTTCTCCATTGCGAGCGTTCTCAAGGTAAATCTTCACTTGCCCCTCTCTGTTTTTGGTTCACTGTTGCCACCGCCGTTCATAGTGGTATCGGCCCCGTTTTCCTTTTGTTTTGGTCAGCTGACATCGTGGGTCACAAATTGCTCACCCCCTTCCTCCAAATCCACATTTTTTTTTGCGTGCATTTTGAGCGTCGTTTCTGGACTCCGTGAGTCCTCGGTGTCGTTTTCCCACAGTCGTTCATTCATGGCGTTTTCCGTGTCTTCTCCCACCCCACTGGCTGGATGCTTCCATTCACCGTGTGGATGCGTCTCCTTGTTGTCAATCGGCTGGAACCGTGCGTGCTGGCGGTGGTGCTCCAATGGACGTGCTGTCGTGCATCTCGTCGCTTGCCTTGCACAAAGAGAGCCATCCTCAAGCCACCAACGATGGTGAGCGGCTGAAGCTGCCGGCTGTAGCCGCCACTGTGCTCAGCTTCAGGAATCAGCCGCCAATTCCAACGTTTATATATATATATATATATATATATATATATTATCTACCAAAATTTGTATATATATATTTCTTACTTGCTTGAGTGTCCTTATTTTTCAGATGTCGGCTCCATGCAAGTCTCGGTCGCGTAAGTCAAGTAGCAAACGCTCTCGACCGAGTGGGATCTCCGCTCCCAATTGCTTTATCAGTCCCAAGGCCGAGTCTCTTTTTAACACCCACATGTCTCATCGCCAACTCTCCCTCGAACGGGAAGTCTACCTTTACTCTGTCGACCCTTCCATCTCGTATGTCTTTATTGACCGCGGTTGGGCGCCGGTCCTCACAGGGTTGGTTGCTCCGTCGCTCATTCTCATTCAAGAGTTTTACTCAAATTTTTATACAATTTCTTACAATTCCTTCTCTGCTTTCGTGTAGGGGACACGCCTACACATTACTGTCGATATTCTTACACGTGTTATTGGTCGCCCTTGGGTTGAAAACCTGACCTATCCTTATTCTGCGTTCTTCCGGCCTCGTTCTAATGAGGTTGCCACTTTTCTCCATGGTGCCCCTCTGGAGTGGAATGACAGAACCTTCAAGACCTCCTATCTCTCCCTTCGACGTCTGGTCGTGAGCGGTATCTTACTCACGAACCTGTTTCCTGTCTCCTACTTCTCGTCCATTCCCCCAGAGAAAGCCTTATTTTTGTATGCTCGCTTGAGTGGTCAGCCGATTGACTTACCGTCTCACTTCATCACTCACATTCTTTCCTACTTCAATGGCCGTAAAGATGACAACATTCCTCACGGGTGCCTTATTTAGCGATTGCTTGATGGGCTTGGTCACTCCTTCGCTAATTTTCCTCGTCTACAACTCGACTGTCCCATCACTTCCACCACCTTTGCTCACAGTCGGTCCCATGCACGTCACTTTTTGTTTCTCCTTGATTTGCTTATCATCTTGCATCATCTCCTATAATTCTTGATTATTCCTTAATTTTCTCAATCCCTACGGGATTATCTATTAGTACAGATATTTTGTACCCCAGGTGTGATATTGAGGTGAATTGATTGTTTTTTATAGAAGATTTGATTTTGTTAGAGATGTGTGAAATCAACATGATTTTAGGAACAGACTAATGTTGAAGTATCATGCCAATATCGATTATTTCCATATGAAAGTGGATTTTAAAATTCTAAAATGTGAACCCCTTAACATTCAAGGAATTCGGCGGGTGGAAGAGTCATATTTTATTTTGGCTCTGTATGCTTGGCATTTGTTGGATAGCAGTAGTGAAACCTATTTGGCAAATGCCAGTATGGTAGAAAGCCATGATATGTTAGCAAAGGAGATTCCGATGGTATGTGAGTTTGAGGATGTATTTTCGAATAAGTTGCTTACTCTGCCACCACACTGCGAGATCGAGTTTGAAATTGATCTTGTGCTAGGATTGGTATCTATTTTGAAAACACCCTACAAGATAGCTCCTACTTAGTTAAAGGAGTTAAAGTAGCAATTGTAAGACCTGTTTGATATGGGTTTCATCAGACCCAATGTATTATCGTGGGATGCACCAGTCCTGTTCATGAAGAAGAAAGATGGGACTTTATGTGTGACGACCCGAGTTTCGGAATATGATAATTGGAAGATTGATAAGTTAAAATAGGTGAATTGTGTTCAAAAGGCACGGGAAAAATGGATGGGAAAGCTCAAGGAACCGAAATTAGTAAATCAGGAACCAAAATTGTAAACGATGAAATGTTAATCCGTAGAGGAGATTTTGGGTTTTAAATTATGATAATCATGACTTATTAAGGTTATATAATAAAAAATAAGGTCCAAGGATGTGAAAGATTGGATTAGAATGGTCAAAATAGGTCCCGAATGGCAAAAATGTGATGTAGGCTTGCTGCGGGCTAGACCCGTGCCCTCCGTGCGCTCGAGCCCACCTATCGAGCCCAAAATCCAAATTTGCGGCGCTCACTTCGTGCTCGACGTGTGCTCAAACCGACCAAGGCAAAATGCTTGCGCTCGCCGTGCGCTCGAGCGCAAGTTCGTTTTAAAGCCGCGCCGTGCTTCTTTTTTCTCATTTTCCAACAAAGCCAGAAGCTTCTAGAGAGAGACGGAGCACCGGTTCTAGTGAGAGAACGGTGGAGATTGAGGCCGTGGAGTCCAAATTTGTCTGAGAGCTAGTTATAAAGGTGAAAGCACGGGTCGAGGCAAGTGTTCTCATACCCACTTTTCATTCTCTTTCGATATTTTGTTTAATTTGTTGGGTATTCTTGTGTCGATACCCACTAGAAATGTTAGAATCTTGAAACCTATGAGGATGGACCAAGGAATATGTAGTTGTTTGTCCGAATCATGTTCGATCTGCCCGGTTTTGTTTCACCGAAACCCTAATCCACAAAAATTAGAGATTTTCCATTTTCCTCCCGTGTATCATGAAATTGACCTCAAAATATGAATCCCCACGTCCCAATGATGTATATATCTCAGCCGCAGGTTCGATTTTATACGTTTTGACTCGTTCACGGCGTCCGAGCCCTCTAAATGGGCACTGTAACAGTTCACCCGAGATTGAAGGTTGAAATTGCATATTGTCACCTTCATAAAATGATGAAATGACTCTAGAATATGAATTCTCGTACCCTAATTGTATGTATATATCGACAGGATGTCTGATTCTGTAAGATTTGACCCGTTCGGGGCATCCGGGAGCCTTAAAAGTTTTCAGTTACTGTTCATCCGAAAATAAATGGGAAGTTGCATACTTCCGTCACCGTGTTGTGTCAAATCGAGTTCAAAATGTAAAATATCGTGTATAATTTGTGCATACGTATCCATCGGACGTCCGATTCCTCAAGTATCGAACTGTTCACAGCGTCTGAGTGTTCAAAAAGAAATCTAATGTTGGTCGCTCGAAATGAAATGAGAAACGTATTTGTTGTTCCCTCGTTAATTGTCATGGAAATAACGTTTAATTGTTTAAACATAAATGTAAGCTCCGAAATGTGTATCTATTTGCTGGATGCAAGGAAATTAGTCCCGGAGGTTTCAAAGTGATATGTGATCATCGGAGGTAAAGAATCTAATCTCTCTCGTGAAATTGGAATGTTTTATTGTGATTAAGGAAATTGAGTCCCACAGAAGGTTGTGAACTAAGCAAGTGAATGGAAGGGAATCCATATTGTGCTTTGTGATGAAATGATCTCCCGGATGGAGATGTGTGTGATGGAATGATCTCCCGATTGGAGATGCATGTGATGGGAATGAGATTTCCCAAGTTGTGAACGTATGTGGCAAATGTGGATTTCCCTCTCCAAGTGTTGAATCTAATCTTGAAACTAGGACCACGATTCGTAGGGATAGTATTCTTTAGCATACCATGTCTATCGCGGTGTGAACCCAAGGAATACTTGGCCACGTATTTTGCTGCTTGTGGGAGCGGGTGAGGTTTGTGGTACGCTTTAGAAAACTACTGTGGAAGAACACAGATTTCCCTGGTCCTCAGGGGTGTGGGACGTGTCGGTTGAACACTACATAGCGAGATATAGTTGTTCGTTGATTGTTGTATGGATGTAACCAGGGGTTGAGTGCTGCCGACCTAAAATGCAGCCGTGGCTTTAGAATCTGTAGTGAACACATTCCAGTCATCGTTCTCTCGCATCGTTGGCTAGTACGGTCTACTAGCTTGGGTCAGCAAAGATGATGTAATAATGAAA
>JAOVVI020008885.1:0-13930 GCA_028571085.2 Nepenthes alata
AACATTTGAGCCAGCTCATCAAGGTTGGTTGACGATTATCCGTAGGGATTCAGTGAGCTTCCTCGGGGATTATGGGTGCCAATTATGGTAACCATGACTGGTCGGGTGGATTCCTTTCTTTTTCGTGACAATATTAGAAGCGGTGTTTACTACAATTGCCATTTGAAGAGATTTATTGAATCAATATTACCGCTTTGAGAGAGATTATGCAATCATGGGTAATATTCGGGAAATATCTACTAAGCTGTTTGAGGTGATTATGGTATGTTTTTTTTGTGCGTGGTACTGCGGGGTGGCCCTCATTACCTGTTTCCAGTCAGTCGATCTCGAGTCAACCCGCCTGGGTTGACCACTCTGCTACTTAGTCCCGAACCATTGCAAGGTAATGCTATGGGCCGCTACCCTCTAGGGCCTTCCTCAATTCGTGAGTTTGGTTCCTAAGCCAGCCCATTTTTTACCATTTCTATTAGATACCACGTGAAAAACAATAGGTCTATATACAACAATTAAAATAGGAGGAATGCTAAGTAGTTTACTTATTTATAATTTTTTTTAAATATATATATGATATATTTTGATGTTTTATTGAAAATATGAATGGATTATCCCTGTCAAAACATGTAAGGTGGTTAAGATAATATAATATAATAATTATTATATTTAATTAAAATTGGATTCAAAACAAATTCAATTTGGATGAAAATGAGGGCCGTTAAATCAAGTTGGCTTGGGTTAGGCCCGCTCTTCGAGCCCAAAAACATAACTATGAACATCTATAACTAACATCGACCTGAGTTAGGCAATTTATAAATAATTTTTATTTTAAAATATTTTTATTTAAATAAAAAATTGCTAAAATATAAAAATATTTCAAAAATATAGTATCTAGGTGAAATATTATTTAAGAATACCTTAAGCGAATAGTATTTTTATAAGAGCCGTTTATTATTAGATAATATGATTTTTTGAAATGAATTTTAAAATTTTATTTTTATATACTGTTAAAGTTTATATTTACTTTTACTAGTATCTTGTTTGACTTAAAAATTAATTGTGTTAAAATTTTGAATTATTAAAATAATAATAATAATAATAATAATAATAATAATAATAATAATAATAATATAATTTGATTGTATCATGTCGGTCGGCGGCCCCATTTGAATCCGGCGGTGGCACCGTGGTGAAGTCGCAGCGGAAATTGAACGAAAAACTGAAACGCCGCCAGAAAACAAAAGAGCACAGAGAACCAGTGGAGAAGGAAGGGCAAACCGAAACATTATTACACCTCGAAAAACTTATCTACGGGTTTCCCATCTCTTCCTCTTTCTCTCTCCAGATCCTTCGTTTTCGTGTCTTTGAAGATTTTCCTTATCATGGGTCTGTTAATTTATCAGATCCTCCAGATATTTCTTGTGATTTTCCACTTCATTTACAGACTCAAAATGGAATGTTTTTTTGTTATCCTCAAATCTAATGTTATTTGTATTCTCTACTTTTTCAGGTCTAAGGTCTTGTAGGGGTTTAGAATTTCGTCAATGGCGACTCCATTTATGACCGCTGCCCAGGTCTCTATTCTCACTCTTGAACTTTTTCTTCTTCTTCTTTTTAAAAAAAAACTTTTTCGAGAATTTATTCGAGTAAATCGGATATTTGAATATTGCAGATAAGTACGTACTTCGTTGCACAGTTCTATCAGATGCTTCAGCAGCGGCCGGAGTTGGTTCACCAGCTGTATTCCGATGCGAGCACTATGCTTCGTATTGACGGTAACACAAGGGAGACCGCCTCTGCAATGCTGGTGATTTTTTGAATGCATTTAAAATGACAATCTTGCGCGCTGTACCTAATTTTTTTCCAGTTAATTGATGTTAACATTTTGTCCGTCTCAGAATTTAATAGTGATTCAAAATTGAGACTGTTTCTGAAATTTTTTTCAGGAGAACCAACAAAAATAAAATGCAAATCAATCTACTTTCCTGTTACCGATCTTGAATTGATGGAAGACCTCGAAAAACAGCAAAGCGATATTTTTGTCAATCTCAGTTAGTCTTAATATTTTTCAGTTTTTCAAATCTTTCTTATAACATGTTTCAATGTGATGGTAGAAATATTATTTTACAGGCTTATAAAAATAAATATATACCAAATTTAAAATATTACTTACAATACATAATAAGAACTTGACTTAATTGTCTTTTTTGTTAGCCTAGATGGTTTAATGTAAATTCTTAATCGTTATAAATGATATTTGTTATATATTGTGGAGGATGTCTATATCAATTGATATAAGGAGCTAAAAATTGTGCTCCTCTTGTCAACATTTTATTTTCAGTCTAAAACTTTTTATAACTTAAAAAACTTATCACTTGTGCATTATTAATTTAACAACAAATTTGAACTAATTATAATGTCAATGATTTGAAATGTTATTGTTATTAACATTCAGTGTCTCATTAATAGTGGCACTTGACTTACTGATAATCAACTATCTTAGGTAGCACTATAAAGAATCTAGTATTACTATGCTTATACTCAATCTAGTAGTTTTAAGAGCTTAGAATAATGTCTGAGCTTGACTAATTGATTTCATGAGTTAAGCTTGAATAAATTGAGCTCACCTCTAACCAATCTATCATGGACAAATTTTAAGTAATGCCTTATTCAACTATTTTATGGCAACCCCTTCCTTCCAATTGCCTATAAGCCCCATCAAATGAGTCTTTCTCACTAGAGCGAGATATTTATGTATATGATATGACTGCTCAAGCTTTTCCCTACATAATGGGGCTCAGGCAGAAATATTTTTTCCAAGTGCCCAAAGCATCACATCCTTTTGACATCTTATCTTCCTTGAGTTATTCTTCTACCTTATTGTGAATCCCTTTTCTTTTTTTAATATGCAAGGAAGAATGATTGTTTGACATGGTTGCAAAATCTTGTTCTTTTCACCCTGAATAACGTTGAACAAAAAAATTCATCAAAAGGAAGTTTTCTTTTATTTATACTGAGTCAAAGGCTGGTCAAAGTTATGTACATTGCCCATTAAGTTGTCAAAATGAAATTATTCTGCATTTCTCAGCAATTTCTTATCAATTATGTGATAAGAACAATCACCAAAAGCACCAAATAAAGGAGAAAGAAAGTGAACTTGAAGAGTGGAAAAATCTCGTTTTAACCGAGAGTGTGTCAAATTTGGAAGTGTAATAGGAAAGATAAAGATTTTGTTAAAAATTTGATTATTGTTGGATTGAAGTAATAGAAAAAGAAAGAATGAAATTACATTTTTGTGCTCCCTCTTCTCCTTGGCCCATCTTCAACTCTGCTAGCGGACTTTGATGGTCTTGAAAACAGCAACCTCCGGCTCCTACGCATCTCCCGCTGACCCATTGCTGCCCTCCTTTCCCTGAAATATCCCTCCTCTTCCACTCACACTTGACACAACTATTCTCTTCCCTTTCTCTCTTGGCAATCCCTATCACCTGAAACTGAGATTTTCCGGGGCAATTGTTAGTGAAAATTTTCATTATTGCAATGTAATGTAAAGTACAGCTTTTGCTGCTATTGCTATTGGGGTTTCCACTTCCGAGTAAATCTGTTTATGCTATATACTACTTAGTCTGCTTTTAAGTACACTTTCAGTTGTATGTACTGGCCTTTTACTTTTTAAAGTGAATGGAGACCTTTCTCATGCATGAAAGTTTGTTTTTGCTGTTTGATGTAATGCTGTCAAGGCCTTAGGGAATGGTAGATAATGTTTAAGATATATTAGCAGCTCTATTGGTTCTGGTTTCTCTGACTGATATTTTACTGGTTAAGCACTATACTAGCAAGACGAGGTTCTGTTTTGTCTGTATGGGTTGCTATATTTATGGGTATTTCATAGTTCACATGCAATTAATAAACACTGTCATCATTCTGGCAGCAAATACATGCAGTTGTCATGCCATTATGTTTTACGACAATTGAGATCAAGACGGCACATCACTCGAGTCATGGATGGAGGAGTTATTGTGATGTCTGCTGGTTCTGTGCAAATAAGAAATTTAACTGGCAGAAAGAAATTTGCGCAGACATTTTCCTAGCCCCTCAGGAAAAAGGCTACTTTGTTCTGAATGACATCTTTCACCTCATTGATGAAGAACACATTCCTCTATATCCACCTTCACTTTTGGTGCAAAACGATCCTAATGCCAAGTTGAATGGGTCTCCAACTATACCTCAGACAGGTATGTGCAATCTGTGAAATTATTGTGTCTCTGTCCATCTTATAGATTTCAAAAGCTCAGTTTTAAGAAATACATTAGATTTTGCAGTTGGTACGCGAACTTGTGATATGAAGTGAGATGAGAGGAAATGGCTGATATGTTGTAAAAGCCATGGATATTCCTGCATGCATCTGTGTATTGGTTTATTACTAGGGATCAATGATCAATCACCTGGAAGGCTTGTTTCCTTCTAGGCTTGTGATTTAATACTCGAGCTTTTGCATGGACAAGCATTTTCAAGCGACTATTGATACGTCCATGGGGGGGGGGAACTTGTTTGGGAATTGCGACGATTGGTTTCCTTCTTTATTTTTATGAAATATGCACAAACCAGCTTTAACCTGATCTTAAGATGATCATTTAGATGTTCTATGTTCTGATTGTCAGTACCCAACTCCATGATGGGTGAGGGATTGCAGAGCACAGAATACATGGCTCCTGTTGATGTTAAAGAAAATGGTAGTGTTGATAAGCATCTTTTGCCAGAGCAACGGATGCAGGAAGTCCCTGATGCTGAGAATGTTCTCCAAGACTACTCTGGAGAACAGGCAAATGATTTTCTTGACATTGCAGTCAATGACAGACAAGAAGTTCCTCCTTCCCTGCTTGAAGAATCTGCCAGCGAGCCACAAAAGCATACCTATGCTTCTATTGTATGTGCTAAACTTATCCATTGATATGAGAACGACTAAAATTAAGCAATTTTAATGTGTACAAGGACATGATCTCATTTGTTTACACGGAACTGATACTGTATTTTCTCATTCTAATTGAAGTTACGCGTCGCTAAAGGACAACCTGGAACATCTGTAGTGATTACACCTTCTTCTAACAAGAATATGGCACTTGCTTCCGACAGGCATCACGCTCACAACGAAATCAGCAAGCCACTTTCCAGCAGCCTCAGCAGTCTGGTACAGCATTAGTTGCAAATGACAGTTTGGAAGTAGAAGCAGCAGAGGAGGTTTCAACAGATTTAAAAGGTTTTCCATGGCCTTTTTCTTGTTGTCATTTTTTACTTAAATGTCTTGGTTCTTGTTACCAGAACTAACTACAGAGTTACTGAACTTAGAAAATTTCTCGTGCTATTTTATTCTTCCATTTCTCTCTCATTGTATGTGCACTCGCTTGTGCTTCGCTGTTACATGATTTCAACTGGTTTGTATTAGTTTCTTGTATCATAATATTGGAGTACTTTTGGATGATTCTAATGTTGATTCTTTATATTTGTGATATTATTAGGTGAAATGAAGTCAGTTTATGTGAGAAACTTGCCTACTACAGTATCTTCTGTGGAGATTGAGGAGGAGTTTAAGAAGTTTGGTAGACTGAAACCTGCAAGCGTGGCCATCAGGAGACTCAAGGTCCTTTCTCCAGCTTCTACCTAATTATGCACTTGTTTTATGCCCGAGATAATCTACGCTGCTAATTTAATGATCATTGACAATGACCTGCAGGATACTGATATTTGTTATGCGTTTGTTGAATTTGAAGATATAACTGCTGTTCATGATGCAATTAAGGTTGGAACATGTATCCTTCATCTCTTTGAATTTCTTCTCTTTTACTGTTGTTAATATAAATTTTAAGTTCCTTGTGATCGCTGATTTCTGTGCCCTATTCTGGCCTTCCTGTCACCAATATTCTGCTTCTTTCTTACTGGAGGGTGGCTTTTGTAGACTCATTATTCATGCATTGCTTATGCTGCTTTTGACATGAATTAATTTTGCCTAAAAATATAAAATGTTGTAATTAATCTATCTAATTATTTCCTCTTGCTGTTTTCTGTGTGGACAATTTGTTTTGATTTTCTTGGTTTGTTTGTAGGCTGCTACAGTTGAGATTGCTGGTCGACAAATATACATAGAAGAGCTGAGAGCAAACGGCAGATTTTCTCGTGGAAGTATGCATTCTTACTTTATACTTTCGGATGCCAACTATATATATTGACTGAAGTTTATGCATTTAATGAAATTTGGTCATCATTTTTTGATTTGCAAAGACATGTTGCCTCATTTCTTCTCCAAGTCAATTTTATTTGGTGTATGGGATCACATGCATCCCTACTGCTCTCTCTCTCTTTCCCCCCCTCTCTCCCTCTCTCCTTTGTAGTTACTCTTCTATGCTGTATTGCTGGTTTGGGAACTTGCTTCTAGTTGCAACTTTGCATTTGAAGCAAGTTTCTTTTTAGGCATGAATTTCTGTTGAGGGACTAGCTTGCTGTAAATGCCATTTTATTATAGAGTTATTTTCCTTTTATTTGAAAGAAGTTGCTTAATTAAAATGACTTGGGAAATTTCCGTTTTGTATATGTGTTTTTTTCCCCTAGAAAGTTATTTTCCGTAGGGTCAATCTTGGGTGAAACATTTTTCCCACGTAGCAGAGGGAAGTTAACTTGCCCTCATTGTTCTACAGCCTCTATGGCCACTAGCACAGCCACTTGTACAATCTAACCATCCAGATTCACATCTGCAAAACAGCCCAAGGCATCCACTCGCACCTTCTAACTAATATATATATTCGTAACTGAACTGTGTCTTTCAATGAATTTAATTTTCCATTGTCACCAAACAGTGGAAATCTGGAAGAAGGTATTATTTTATATTTAAAAAAAAATCTGTTGGAAAATAAAACCATTTTCCCAAATGAGGCCTTGGTGAAAACCATATTCTGAAAGAATTTTGCATTAATTTGGTCAAATATGGCAAGATGAATCTTATATACATGTTCCTTTCCTAAATGGAGCTTATCTATATTGTTAAAGCTGTGCGTATGCTCAGGGCTTCAAGCTGGGCACCTCAACAGACCTAAGCGAGGCTCATTCTAAGAAACGCATGCCTAGGTTCTTAGAAAGACTAACCTGTTCCTTTTCAACTTGTGCAAAAGGGGGAGAAAGTTAGCGCTGCCTAAAAGGCCATTCAAAATTCGATTTGAAATCAGCTTCGGTGAAAAGTACCATCTTCAAAGGGAAATAACAGGGGTTCTAGGTGGTTTGCTAAGTTGTTTATGGTCAATACCATGGAGACAATTCCCCAATCGCCTTCTTCGCCATCTTGTCCAGAAACGGAAGAGAGAGAGAGAGAGAGAGAGAGAGAGAGAGGTTATGTCCATGACCGCGCAATATACTTGAAAAGAGATTTTGGGCATGGAAAATGATTTTGGTGAAGGGTTCACCAATTGCCAGCTTGCTACAAAAAACAGTTAAAATCTGCACAGAATAGTGAAATCGAATCTTCGGTATGTCTGATGGTTGATGTGTAGTCCTTGTTTTGACTCAATTGCCTCCATATTGCATAATTACAGTTCTGCTTGGTTGGAGAGATGAAGATTGAATTACTTTCTCCTGTACGTTGGATTCAGGAGAGAGAACTAGTATTTATTTGCATTTCATCCTTCCTCCTCACCCCAAGTCCAGCTAAATATAACCTGTATGATCCTTGAGCTATTACTTAGAAGTCAGTAAATTCGTGTGCTTTTTTATTTTTCTTTTACTCAGCAGGAAGAGGTAGGGCCAGCAGCAACTACCATCCAGATGCATCAAGGGGACATTTTGGAAGTCGTAGTTTTAGCAAGTGGGGTAGGCAAGGCGGAGGTAAACGTGAATATAAAAGGCCTCAGGGAAATGGTTACTATCACCAGGCTACCCAACAGGAAGATGGATGTTCTGGCAGCCAAGTGTCACAAAATGGTCAGGTCACATTCGAGTCAAGTGCTTAGGGTATTGGATCGAGGACGGTGATATTATTTAAGTCTTGCAATATTTACTTTTACCATGTGCTGATTAGTAGTTCATTTTGCTTTGGAAAGTGCATTCTTTCTATGTGAATGTTCAGGCAAATTTTGCTCAATTTTCTCAATGCAAGAGTTGCTCATTCTCAGAATTGCAAGGTTAATTGTACTGCACTTGTTTCTCATTTAATGGTATCCAAAATATTGCATCACTCTGTCCTCTCTGTTCTTTCTAGTAATGTTTTTGAGAAATTAAATATCTGTTCAAGATTTCTTGAAATTTTCTAGTTTAGTTATGGCCGCTCAGATTCTTTAGAATCAGGTTAGTTATGTTTTAATGTAACAGTTGAATGTTAACACCAGCGGTGGACTACATTCCCTGTGAACTGAGAGAAAAAATTTGATCACTAGGTCAGACTCTTTGATGTTTGTACTCTTGATTCTAGTTTCTTTGTTGTTTTTTGGTTTGGTCGAGCAGAGGAACTGCTGTTCAGCCTCACAGAATAAAAAGACGAGATGTTTGAGGCATGGCAATTCAGGTGTAGTCATCGGTGGTGTTGGGATTTATGGTCACACCCGTGTGAGAAACAAGCGCGTGTGGCGATATGGCCGAATTACAATAAATGCCGGAGTGGCTTCACTTGGCTGAAGTGGAAGGAATACCAATATATGACCGAGGACATTATCTAAGGGCCGAGGACTTTACATAATGGACGAAGTCTCCAATTAAGGGCCGAGAATTTTGAATAATGGACGAGAACTCTGATTAAAGGACGAGGATTCTAAGTGATGGCTGAAAATATTAGCTGTTGATTGAGGACATTAGGTTACGACTGAGGACATGGGATTATGTCCGAGGATTCTAGGCAAAAGATTGAGGACTTTGGTCAACGCTTGCGGATTGTACCACCTGCAAAGTCGGCGAAACAGTTTTTCAGAGAGTTGACTTTTGGAGCTGGTGGTTGATTCGCGAAGTATGTTAACTCATCCTGACAGGATAGCACTTCGTAGAGTTAGTAGCAGGTTGCAGAGTTGGTGGTAGACTTTGAGGGTACGCAACCTGCTTACTTGATAGGTGGCCGCCTAATCAAATTTGTATATATATATATATATGCATACTGGGCATGTAAGAGAGAGTGTGAAGAAAAGTGAGAAAGAAAAAACGAAAGAGAGAATACAATGAGTAGCCACTTTTATTCTTATATTTTGCTTTTGTTTCTGATCTCAATTCTCCAAGGACTTGTGTAGCTAAAAGGATTTTTGTAACAAATATTCACATAGTGAAATTTTGTTGTGGATTAATTATCCCGTGTTTTTTTTTTCATATTTTAAAAGGGAATCTTTTACGTAAAATTATGTGTGTTCTTGCTCTCTCTCTCATACTATTATATCATGTGTATTTGTGTGTCAATCATTTTTGTCCAACTCGATTTCATTGATATTGTCCGACTGGCCATTATCTCCTCCAACAAGAACGCTACCCTGAGCTTGAAGTAGAAGGGTGTATGTTAAAATAAAGGTTATGGAAATGGTTAATGGAAAAAAAAAAGTACTTATTTTTTCAATTTTGGACATAGTAGGCTGATAAGCTTTTTCATGTTGCAGCACAGGTGGCGGTGGCTGTGGCTGTGGCTGTGACAGTAGTAATAGAGTGGGGATGGCAAGTCTGTCAACTATCCTCCTCTTCACAGATACTGGTACGTGTGACTTCAAAGTCTGTAATTGAATTATTGCTCGACTAATTATGAATGTTCTAAATTTTATGTTGATGACAAATGCACCTTAGTCAATCTTCAGAATTCAAGAAAAGGATTAGCACAACGTTTATCTCTACATAGATCTTCAAGTTCCTATTCTTATAAAGGAACTATACATCAAACATTCATCATTTTATTCTTCCCTTGATGATAATTACTCGTGCTCTACTGAAATTATCAGAGTATGTCATTAAGACATCATTCCAACAAGATGATCAAATCAACTAGAGCACATAATCCCCCCACCAGAAAAAAAAAAAGGGCCACGAGTGCTGTTCATGGTATAGTGTGTGTTCAAGAAGCTAGCTCAAGCACTTTAAGAGGCTACCGCTACATTTGAAGCAGTGAATTCAACGGTATTCAGCTGCTCCACTTCTTCATTATCTTCTTCATCTTCATCTTCGCCTGTGTTCCATAAGAAATAGGCATATGCTCCGAGAATAATGCTGCAGCCAACAAAGAAGCTAAAGATTAAAGCCTTCTTATAGTGTGTTTTGAAGTTTCTAATCCTCAAAACAAAAGAGAAGGAAATAGATCGTCTGAAAAGAGATAATAAATGGTCCAGCTTTAATTAGTCCCCATAGGGCAGCCAATGCTTCCCAAAAAAGAAGTCTTTTACAATCTGATCCCCCTCCCCCCGCCAAAAAAAAAGAACTTCCCACAATTCAACAATTCGTCCTCCTCCTATCCAGACTGTATTCAGTTTACCACAGGATCAAATCAATTCCCCCCCTCATCAAATATGATTGTAATCTTAATGAGTCTTTTCCCCGTTTTTTCTTTTAACATGAACAAGAAGTCATGTTGGTAATACTTGTCTCTGGTTATTCTTTCTGATTACATCACATCTCAGTTAGCTACTCAACACCTTATTCACATATCCGTTCTTCCCAAGTAATTCTATTTTTAATTTTTGATCCATTGAAAGAAAGGAAATCCACATATGCTTCTCATTGAAGAGTAGATTTCTTGACATTTTCCTCAAAAAATGAAATTATTTTGTTTCCCTGGGAAAATCATGGCAGGATGAATAATTGAAGCTTCAAACGAAAGCATCAATCGTGTGAGGTTTGAGGAAATGGGAATTTACCTATCTCCTGGATCTGCTTGAACTGCTCGTTCAAAGTAACACAAAGCTTTGTAGTGGTCATGATAGAGTTCCCACACAAGCTTAGCATACTGCAACAAAATGTCGCCATCTTGCGGATCTGCTAGTACCGCACGTGAGTAGTATTCCTCAGCGCCATGTAAATCTCCCTTCGACTGCAGTAAAACCAGCATGAATTTTGAGTTCAATAAGGAATTTTGCAAATCAGCTTGGCAGGAAGCAGTTAATACTGTTGCTGTCTCAATGGTAATAAGAAATGCTTGAGGTGCTTGTAACACTAATTTCCAACTCTTCATTGAGCCACCTTAGTGTTAGTTGCAGTTGTGCTCGAAGGAGAGGCATAGTGTACGAGGCTTTTTGCATTTTGTGTGGGAAATCATATGTGCAATCTTATACCTATATTATAGATAAGTGATTTTTTTTCGATTCAAATATGTAACTTTTATGTCATGATGGTATATAATCTTACCATAGTGATAAGACTCATCCACTTAACACTTATTTTCTATGCACATTATTCCCACAAATTTTTCTTGAAGTCCATTAAGAAAAAATATTAGTACAACAATATATGAATCAAACATAAAACTCGATTGCAAGAGCTTTGGAACCAAACAAGAATTTAACTTTTGCCCATAACACAACCAAAAGATAAGGTATTTCGTTAAGCTCCTCTCTGAAAATGATTTGATTCCTCAGTATTCTAATGATGGGTTATTTTGATTGGCCTGTCTGTTTTTCAACCACAGTTCGCATGAGAAATCACAGCGATGTGAACAGCATGTATTGAGAGAGGGGTGATGGGAGTAACCTGATGCAGGAAATGAGCATAATTCCTTAGAAACAAAGGATTGGAAGGATTTTCCTCAACCATCCTTCTGTAATATTCATCAATATTGATATTCTCGCTTGGGCCTCCAGTTGTGGAATTACCTATCCCGTTGCCTCCGCCAGAACCAGGAATTCCATTCCCAAGTCCTTCCACAAGGTTCAAGGAGGCGCTAAGAGATCTTTGTGTTTCTTCAATCTCCATCATTCTTTCATTTCTTGAGTTATCCTCTATTTGGTTCTGTCAAGAACCAAGAAGCACAGAGACTAAATTACATGGCATAGTTTTAGTGGGATGAAATGAACACTTACAAACAAATAATGTAGTTACCTTGATCTGGGCATGATCTTTGTTTGCATAGTCCTCTTCTCTGTCACCATCCTCTATTTCCCAGAGGAAACTGGCATATGAGGCCAGCACATGGCTGAAAAAAGCACCATAACCCATAGGAAGAGAATTAAGACATCATGAATTAATGCAGAAATAGAAAATAAAAAAGAAACCAATAAGATCAGTCGAGAAACAACAAAGAAACTATGAAATTTCTAAAAATTCCCACTGAATTCGGCTGAAAACACAGCCAGACAAAAGCAATAATACTAGTTTTCAGAGGATGAATGCAAGAAAATACAAACCTATCTTGGGGAGCAGCTTGAGCTGCACGCTCGAAGTATTTTGAGGCTCTTTCGTGATCATGGTGGAGTTCCCACACCAATCTTGCGTACTGTGATAAGATTCCACCGTCTCCAGGGTCTGCTACCGTTGCACGAAAGTAATAGTCCTCTGCTCCATGAAGGTCCCCCTTGCTCTGGCCATCGCAACAGCAACAGGAAAATTGCCAATCAAAAGTACACAAACAAGGAAATTTTCATTCTATATAAACACATGTATTTGAGACGTGAATCTTTTTGCACAAGTAGCATTAATTTACAAGTCCAAATTGCAGATCAATCAAGCAAATAAGCTGTATCCTGATGGTGAAAGGAAGCATCCACCGAAATATAGAGACGATAAAAGTCGGGAATTGAACTTCCAAGGTGTACCTGTAATAGCTTAGCATAATTTTCTAATATCAATGGTTGGCTAGGATATTCTTCGACCAGCCTTCTGTAATATTCCTCAACCTTCTCACTTTCCAAGAAATTGGCAACAATGGATCCACTATCATCCACACCAAGCCCGGCAGCCAGATACATTGGAGGACTTGCTGGTTCAACTTCTTCACCGCCCAAATTCTCTACACCATTTATTATGACTCCCTCTTCCTCTTCTTCTCCTTCCTCAATCAACCCCATATCAGACTTTGCAAAACTAAAATCACAGCTACCAACAGCCTCAATTCTATCTGCAATTGTAGCTGTTCTGACTAACAAACTACCTTTCCCTGCCGCCTCACTTCCCCTCTCCGACTCTTCTTCTCCCTCAACCCCATTTCTCGTATCATAAATTTTGAAGGATGGAGAACTCTCTAGCATGCTTTGTCTGGGTTTCTGTTGAAAATTTAAAAAACCGCCGGAATGATTACTCAAATGGCTTATATTGCAAGAACCAAAGGCTAACAATTCTCCTAAGCTGCTGTCAGAGAAGGCTCTTCTGAAGGATTTGAGGCTATTATATACAGGTTTTTTGTCGAATTTCGGAGACACAGAATTAGGGTAAGAGATCAGAGATGAGGAAATCAAGTTCTTATGATTAAAAGACAAGAGATCTCTCTTGGGAGATTCGAGGAAGGAAGAGATAAGGGTTTGAACGACTGGAGCTGATGAGGTTTTGAGAAGCATTTCATTGGCAGATGTTCATGGGGAATGGCGACGGGAATTATATTTAAAGGGAAAGAGAGGATCGGATGAGACTGAGACTCTGTGCTTTACAGTTATGGAGTCACGGCGCCCAATGTTCATCCTTCAGTAAGCCTGCGGTGCACGTGGACCCTTATCAAGATGACACGCGTCTTCCAATTTTCCTTTTTTAGCATTGCTACTTTGAATCGTTGAAATGAAATAAGAAAATAAAATAAAATAATTATTTTTAAAAAATAAAATAATAATAATTAACATTTTATTATTTATTTTGCCACTTAAATAAAATTAAATTAAAAATTAATTTTTAATATTTATTATATAATATCAATAAAATAAATAATCAAAAAATTAATATAAGATGGCACTCTTTATCTAGGGAAATAATATTATTGTATATACTAAAAAGCTTGCATAAATCTAATTAAAATTAACTCATT
>JAOVVI020008886.1:0-10460 GCA_028571085.2 Nepenthes alata
GACGGGAAACGAGTCAGCCAGTAAGAGCATGGTCAATCCTGCATCAGCGGCTCAGGCGGCTGCTCGCAGGCAGCCGTCCAATCCCCTTTCAAGGGAAAACCAAACGTGCACGGCAGCTCTATGGAGCCAGCCAGCCACCACAAAGCGACAGCCTAGATGACCGGCGTACAACGACAACGACCAGCGGCCACAGAGCCCGAGCAACGGGCATTCTCGCGCCCAATCTCCGCTAAGAGGGAGCCTATAAAAGCTTCATTCCCCCTCTGAGAAGAGGGTTTCAGACTCTTAAACTCTCGATCGCTTGGACTCTAAGTCTCACGAGATACCTCCTAACTCTCGTAAATAATTCTGGAGAGCATAAGGAGACGAAAGTGGATTCTGAAGGACTTTGGACCCTTGAGTCCAGCACAAGTCCTCATCTCCAACATTCGAACCCCTTCGCCTTCTCAGGTAGCGGGAGTTAGCCACTCATAGCGGTGCACTAAGGAAGCTAGGCCTTCCATACATGCTCATTACATTTCCACTCTAAGCATAAATATACTCACGCATCATCAGTATACATCTTCACACCGTCCAGAGCGAGTGTGACTTTACCGTTTATTGCGGGAGCTTGGTGACTTGAGCGTCGGAGTGACCGTGGTGGGAGAAATTTCACCGGACCTCTGACCTCTTGTTTGTTGATTGTGTTGTACATGTTTCAGATTAAGAGATACGGAGATCGGACCCTTGTCCTGACGCTGTCACGTGTTAAGGAATCTAAAGGCTGCTTAATCCGTATAACAACCGCGGACCTATAGACGCAACAACTTCTAATGTTGTAATCTTCCTATAAATAATTTTTTTTTACCATTTTAAAGGTAAAGAACTAAATGATAAAAATAAATATTAAAAATTATCTTTTATTTTAATGATCTCTTTTATTTCTGATGGGTATACCGAAAATAGGTTGGCCCAAAGTCAACGAAGGCCCAAAAAAGATGGTCAACTCTTAACGGCCCAGTTGGAGAACAGGCCCAAACGCTGAAAGGCCCAGGACCGTAAACACAAACCGTCTGCGTACTGTAGCAATGAGCCAAACAGTAGTTTTTTTTACAGTTATAGATCTGGCTCACTTGAGCCCGCGATCCATCAGACGGCCAGCAACGGCTCTCCCAACACCTTCCACGATCCTAACTGGCGCCCGAAATGGACATTGACAAAATCGGTGCCCTTCACGTAAGGAAGGCGCCAGATTTTTTCAATCTCCTGCCAACTGGGGATTCTAACGGTAAAATACACAGAAGAAATGTGGACAATTTGGAAAGCCGCTGACCGTCGTGGAAGGAAACTATCTCAATCCATTTGGCAACTGGTATCAGCTCTGAAAGACAGGCCAACCAAGAATCACGCGAGAGATCGCTCCTTTCAAAGGAGGGAGATCACATTGTCAACCGTAAATAAGTCATAGAATTCTCATTCAAGACACGCTAACTTTTACACACGAAAACTTGGACTCACGCGAGCCTTTACTGAGACAACGCCCACAGAAACAATAGAGACTAACAATTCTCTACTCTCTGCTGATCCTCAAAAAATCTAAGGCATACAACGTGCTTCTGACAGCCGTTTACTGCCTCCCCACCATCCAGATTCAAGATAAAAACTTTACCTCTCTTTCATCTGGAGATCCACACACACTCTCTCTTTCAATTCTCAGTTTCAGTAACATTCTCATATTTCGAAGGCTATTTACTGACTTGAGTATCAGAGTATTTTCGGTGGGATAACTTTTCACCGACATACTGACCTCCTGTTCGTTTTAGTGGTGTGCAGGATCCTAACTCAGGGAACGGAGCCAGAACAAGGACAAGCGGACCAGTCCGAATCTATTTGAAATTCGGATTCAAAGACGCATCAATTTCTTACCCTCTATTTTTTATTTTTTATAGCTAAACGTTAAAATTTAAAATAACAAGTAAGCTTCATTGATTAAAAATAAAAAAAAAATCATATCAGCCAACGGAGAAAGAAATAATTTATTACCCGAAAACGTTCCAAACCCTTTAAAAAAATTCTAAGAATGTTTGCCATGCAGCGTTTGTCATTAGAAGCTGATAACGGTGGCATTTAATTAGTGGGAAAAGGCAAGATTTTTGCCTGCTTTGTTGTGTGCATTTAATCATATGTCACGTCTTATTGTCTGATAATTCACAATATTATACTTTCCCATCTGACACAGCAATATAATACCACTATTTATTTATTAAAATATATGATTATTTTTAAACTATATCATAGAGTTTTAATTATGTTATAATTATGTTAATATTAGGCTTATAATTATGTCACTTTAATACTCAAATATTCTCATAATTAATAGATTTAATATTGCGTAATCTAATAATTATAAATTTAAGTACTAAATATAATATTTTATATGGTATAAAATAATATTGGGCTTTTGCCTTTTTACCCAATAATCATGGCAAGCAAGCACCACTGCCTAATATTTGCGATTAAAGGTATATTGTTATTGTTGTAGGCTTTTCATTATTTAATTGTTGTTACTATTATTAATATATAAAATTAGCATTTGACTACTTATATTATTTTTAATTTATTTATCAGGAGAAGTAATCAAAAATTATTCTAACTTTGAGTAACAATTACTTTTAAATACAAAATATTAAAATCCTAATATTAACACAAATAACGCCTTAATCACCTTTGAAAAATATATAACTTCTCTTGGATTTATTTAATAGTGACAATTTTGAATACTTATTCCATTATATCTTTCATATTATTATCTGTTCGATAATTTTAAACTTATAAATTTTTTTTTTTGGATAACTTATCTATTACTTATTCTTATTCTCATATAAGCCTGTTTATATAAATAAATAGAGATGTAACGTCAACTACAGATATTTCAAAAATATTAAAAAGGTGTCCCTCTAACATTACCCTTAAATAAATATATAAATTTTTTTTAAAAAAAAGTATCATATAGATACTTTTGAAATATTATCGAATAATATAACGTCTGTCTATTTATTTATTTTTATTTGAATCTATTAATATAAATAGACAGATAAAAAGATCACGTCATTTAAAGCAATACGAATATATAAATAACGAGGGGACATAGATAAGGACCGGGGGTGACAAGAGATTCCATAACCTTAATGGAAAAGGGGAAGGAATGGATGGGAGGGCACCAAGCTGTGATCTTGACCAGGACTATCTTGCCATTCTTGATTTGTTCCCATGCTGGCTAGCTATCCTCAACTTCTGCAATCCCATCATTAAATCATTTGAAAATTTCATTCCACACAGGCCATGTTCTTGTAGTTTTTAAATAGTAACAAATAAATTCATGGATGTAGTCTTCCATTCTGGGAAGTATATGTTCTGTTTATAAGGTATAATTTGCTGTAAAAATACTACTAGTTTTTTTTTTTTTTTTTGATTCTGTGTGAAGTTTGAAGAGAAGATATAACTGTATAACTTTAAAAGAAGTATTGCAGAAGAAATATTAAATAATAATTGTTTTGGGGATCTTCTTTAGTCATTTTTGGGATACTATTATAAGTGTTAATATATATATATATATTTATTTATTTATTTTTATATAAATATGTTAATATAAATAAAGTAATAAAATATTTATATTTTTAATGATATCCTAATAGTTAACTAAAAGGATTTCAGATTGTCACTTTTTAATAATCTCTAAAGACATTTTTAATTTTTTGCTTTTTTTCATCAAGTCAAATTTAGGTCATATTGATCTCATTTGAAGTATTGAAGGCATACATAAACGTATATTTATTGAAAGAAAATTTTTAAATCTCACGAAAAATATAGTAAAAGAATAGGAATTGGGGGCATCAATAGCAGCCCCCCCGGATTTGCCATGACCACCACTAAACATCCAAAAAGCTCATTTAATAGTAACACCTCTGATGCTCACATCACCCCACCTCAGACACTGTCCCCAACTACATTATTTTACTCTGCCCAAGGGGGCCATACATTCATGCACTACTATTAGCCTCTCTCTCTCTTTCTATGCAGCTGGAGAGAAGAAGCCAACGAGCAAAATAATGAAGAGAGCTCTATGTCTGTCAGTTTCATGGAAATCAAGGACAAAAATAGGGGTGTTAGATATACTTGCTCCTTAACAGTGATAGTGAGAGGATAATTTTTTTGGTTAATTAATGGATGGTCAAAGCACAAAAGCTGATATTACCCTGTCAAAGGCTCCCTGCTTTCTTTTTCTCTCAGGAAGGCAATGAATGCAATGAAAGCCTATCCTAGTCATCATGCAGCTCGCAGAGAGGGTAAGAGAGAGAGAGAGAGAGAGGGAGAGGGAGAGAGAGAGAGAGAAAGAGATGCCTCTTCCTTGAAATTTATACTTGTAACTGATGTTTACAAAGAAAAGTACACTGATGAATCTGGCTTGACTCTTTAACACTGCCATCTGCAATCGTGTGTACTGATGCGAGTGATTGTCTCTGTTCAAAAAGAATATAAGTGCAATTCGATTCAAGACTATTAGAAATCTTGATGCAGAAGCATTAAAATCGTCCAAGCTACTCAAAACCATAACTTAAAAATACTCCATTTGATACTCCATCAAACTTCATCTGAAAACTTCAATCTTTATTTAATTTAACTTGGGACGACAACATATCCAGGACGAGCAAGTTCTAATGAATGAATGTATATACGTATATGCATGTATTTATGTATATAAGTATGTCTATATGTACATATTTGAGGAAGGAATGTCGTTTGCTAATCCATAACACTACGTAGATGGTGCATCCAACAGTACTTTCCCATAATCCCCAACAAGACTAAATAAACTCTCAGCAGGCCAGTTTTGTTCGAGTTAAAGTTCTTTTGTAAATTTTCATTAATTAAAGTTATGAAACAGCATGTGTTTTAAAGGGGCACAGACCCACAGAGCATGTATCCATTACAACTCACTATGTACCATTCATTTGAGTAGTACTCAAGGATATAAGGGCATTACATGCCAACTAAAATTCCAAAAAGCATTGGGACCCTTGGTTGCCGACCCAGCATAATTACAGAGTTTACTCAAAGAATGCATCTGGACGAAAAAAAAAAGGAAAAAGAAAGTTGAAGTAATGCCCCAATTAATTTTCTTTGGTCCTATTTACTCGAACTGAACTCTACTATTTATTGATAGCTACAGAAACTGCAACCAAAAATAGGTCAAGATTTATATTACAGTAGATTAGATAAATGTTTTAAGTTGAAGTGGAATGCCTAATATGTCACTCATCCTATATCCTTGTTTGGTTCCTGCTATTTGAGAAGTTAAACAGGGGTTTCAAAATCATAAGTGAAAGGCATATATGGGCAGACTATATGACAAAACAATAACAACGACAGTTTTGAGTCTGACTATATGGGTCGACTATGTCGGATTCTTTCTCCATTTTATCTGGTTTGAAGAATATATTCTTAAGCTGAACCCTTATATTTTATCTAGTGAAATGCAAAAGATAATGATGATAAACGCAGCATTTGCTCAGTAAAGCTCTTCTCATGTATATGAGTTTAGTAGAATTAAAGTGATGAAAAGTACTCGTGAGACTGATAAGAGTGGAAAAGCGACGGAATGCCGTGAGGAGAGTAAGTCATTTTCGATTTGAAAGAAAAACATAGAAAAATAGGCCCTCAAAGGGAACAATAATTTGAGGGCCGGAGAGGATCTACTCATGATGTTGGTAGAATTCCAAGGATCGGTCCCTGTTGATTTTTCTCTTCATGATTGAGATGTGGAAAAACAATATGAACAGTTTTTGAAAGTAGGGCTGAATAAAAAAGACTGTTGGGAATCAGGAAGGAAATATTTCACTCACAATAAAATCATTCCTGCAAATATAAAAGAAACTGGAATTAATAGTATTATACGTGCACGTCTTGGGATTAACTCACGGATGTGATAAAATTAATCACTGATGGGCATGTAGCAACCGCATTTACTTTTGCTTTACGGTCATATGATTAGAACTGAAATATTGCTAATCATTCGAAAGTTGCCCTTTATTTATAGTTTTATATTATAGTTCTATCTGTTTAAGAATTTATGAGGAGGGGAAGGTATGACCATAAGATTTACTGCTAGTTATCTTATATAAAGAAGTATAGGATGTTAAATATTTACATGAATACAGGAGAGAGGGAGAGAGAGGGGGAGGAGAGAGAGAGAGATCAATAGTGACAATTAATGGAAGAACATCTCAGTCCATTAGCGGTGACTCATCTCCTTCAACACACGCTGAGAAGTCTCTGCCTACATGAGAATTCTCAATGGGTTTATGCAGTGTTTTGGAGGATCCTTCCCAGGAATTTCCCACCACCCAAGTGAGAAGAAAATCTCTCCTGCTTGGCAGAGAGGAGATTGCTTTTTCTTCTATCAACTATGACTCTGTCTATGCCATTTCAATGCCCAATAAGAAGTGATTGCGCATCCTTTTTTGATGTTTTATTCTCAAGCATCTTCCTGAAGTTTCAATCTTTTCTGTTTTTCTCATAGATGGGATGTTCAAGGAGGGGCTTATGATAGATCAAGAGGAAACAAAAGGAACTGGTATTTATATGCCAATTTTCCATGACTTCCTCACATGCAACTTTTTCCTTTCCATCTTTGTTTTCAGATTAAAATGATCGATTGGATGGACATGCCAGGATATTAGTTTGGGAAGATGGATTCTGCAATTTCGCAGCATCAACAAATGCCGATATCAACTCTAGCGAATATCCAAGCCCATCGGTCTACGGCACATGTGAATTTCAGCATTTTCGGGGTCTTCAACCAAAACTTTTCTTCAAGATGTCACATGAAGTCTACAATTATGGTGAAGGGTAATAGATGATACCAATAATGTTTCTTTTTTTTTTTTTTTTTTGAATTCACAGTTCAAACATTGTTCTAGTAAGTAAAGATCATTGCATTTTCTTTCTCTAATTTGACTGGCAGTTCAATTGGAAAAGTAGCAGCAGATCATAGTCATAAATGGATATATAAAGAACCAAACGAACAAGAAACCAACATCTTATCTGCATGGCACAGTTCAGCTGGCTCAGTAAGCACAAACGCACATTCATTTTAGTCGGTTTTAGCAAACCATTTTCCATTGCTTACTGCAAATCGCGCATTTTCTTCTGGCATGTTTTTCTTGACAGCATCCAAGAACATGGGATGCCCAGTTCCAATCTGGTATTAAGGTACCATTTTTCGAACACCAAACCCCTTTAAAAAGTCTTGCGTAGATTTGCTTGCTTAACACCATATTGTCTTGCAGACCATTGCTTTGATTGCTGTTAGAGAAGGTGTTGTTCAGTTAGGATCTCTATATAAGGTTCTCTCTCTCTCTCTCTCTCTCTTAAAAGTACTATTCAAATGTATTTTTACCAGTGGTAATACATGGGAGACTGAAAAGCACAAGGGAAACCCAGCTCACAAGCACGAGTCTGTTTAGTTGAAAAATGATGTCATTAGCCTAATTTGGAACTAAATAATAGATTATCAAAAGCATACTTGTTCTACTATCTTTCCACGGTGAACTAGAAATGCTGAGTTGTTGCGCAATAGCAGCTAGCACAGCAAAGGAATAGAAGGAAGAAGAAAGCATAGCCCACAAGCAACAGTTTACGTGGGCACAACATTAATAGTTCAGTTATGTTTTTTCCAAACATCAGCCTCTTTTACCCTTATAATGGTTTAGACCCATCCATATATAAAGATAAAAATAATATATTAAAATATTATCTCAATCTTTATCCTTTATTACTTTCAAAACAACCTGAAAGGATCATTATGTTCACATCCCCTCACAAGCCTGACAGCTACCAAAACCTGAGAGGGATAAGATCCCCCAACATAGTGCGAAATGCGTTGTAACACTATAAAACAAAGGCCACATTGGTTTGCTCTCCATAAAGTTGGGTTTCAAACATGATTCAGATAAACAACAGAAATTCAAAATTGAAACAATTACTTTTACCGTATGTTTCCTAACTCCCATCTCTCAATCATGGAATCCAGGTGATGGAAGACCTGAGCTATGTGGTCTTACTAAGGAAAAAGTTCGGCTATATTGAGAGCATTCCAGGGGTGCTGTTGCCTCACCCATCATCTTCAGGATTCCCGTTCAAGGCTGACGGATATGGCAGCCTGGAAACGTGGCACTATCACGGCACCTTGGCTCCTCCAGTTGAGTACGCATATGATCACCTCACTCAGCCGATGAAGGTAACTCCTTCCATGAGCAGCCTTGAAGCCTTACTCTCTAAGCTTCCATCTGTTGTGCCGGCGCCACCATCACAGCAAGCGGCGGTGTATGGCTCTGAGTTGCAGCAGCAGTTCTTAGCATCACCAAACAGACCGCTTGAGCTTATGGGTGGTGGGGATAAAGCGGCCAAGGAAGAGAATGAAGCAGGGCATGTTAATGAGAGAGAAGTAGGAGAGTGTAGCAGTTCAATGGGATTTTATCACCATCATCAGCAGCAGCATCAGAACCAGATTCATTACCATGAACATCTCAATGTGGCTACTGGCAGCAGGCAGAATAATGGATTTTGAAATAAATTAATTTAAACAAGTTTATGTAGGCGGCTGTTGTAAGAATTTCATTGTGACCATTGTAGCACTCTAGTTTCAGTCCCAATTTATGCTCAGCTGTTTAGCTTTCTCTGGGAAGCTCCCTTCCTTAGGAATAAGATGAATAATAATGTTGATCAATGATACCGTTCGGCATAGGAAGAAGAGTTTTTAGACAAGAAAAATAAAAAAAAAAATTCTAAATCAATTTCACAAAATGAGCAAGTTAACAATTAAGAATAAGGAATAAAATTTAAAATTTACCAAATGGAACTTAAAGCTTCAAAAAAATTTTACATTACAAGTTGACGATAAAATATATGGTACTTAACGATATAAACTATGTACAAGTTATATAACTTACACTTAAAATATAATTAAATATTCTTATTTTTAACCCCCTAGAGCCGAGCAAATGGATGGCCCTATTAGGGGGAAATATCCCAGGCTGACTTATCTTTAACTGAGGCTTTATATTCCAATTCTTCCTTTAAGACTTAATGATTTGGAGTGAAACTTTAAATGTTTATTACTACTTTATTAATATTTATCACATCATTATAAATAGTTCCCTAATTATTAATGAGATGATTATTTTCAATTAGGGCAATATCATGCTCCTTAGGTTGAAAGCAACTCGACTAGGAGTTATTTTCCCTAAATATGGTTCAAAATCGACGATATTAAAAGTAGACGATGCACCATATATTTGAAAAGGTTTTATTTTACATGCATTGTCACCAATTCTTTTAAGGGCATTGAAGGGCCTATCTGCACATGAATTGAACTTGAAAAAGTTTTCGGTAGAAGACCATTCCTTCCATAGGTGAACCAATATGAGGTTGCTTTCTGTGAATTCTTATGTTTGTCGATACTTGTTTGCCTAACAATGTTTTTTAAGAATTTTTTAAGGCTTCGATTGACAACGTTTGTTTGTTGATCTATTTGCTTGTGAAAGGACATGCTTAATTTAAGTTGATCACCAATTTTCTTTTATATTGTGTACCAAAAATGTCTCACAAACTTAAAGTTTCTATCCCTGGTAATTGTATTTGGAACTCCATGAAACTTTATTATCTCTCAAAAGTATGAATTGTCATTGTTTGAAGCATCCAACATTCGATTACATGGTCAATTACTACCATGATAGAATTTGTTTTATTATATCTGTGATATTTTGAGTATAAAATTAATACTTAATATTTTCAAAAAGCAGTGGCAATCGAAAGAAGTGTATATAATCTCATATTTTGTTTACGATTTTTGGTCACGTGATATATCTGACATTATTCACTAAGTTGATTGATTTCTCAAACCATTATCGTTGGCAAAATTGACCTTTCTTGCACAAATGCTAGTGTTTCATCTCAACCCAAGTGTCCTACTAATTCATCCATGTGAACTTCTTACATTGTGGCCTCTCTTAAGAAATATTAAGAGATACAAAATCAATTCCTTTAAAAAAGTAATTATTAAGGAGTAAAGTTTACTTAATCAGGCCTACAACGCTTCTCTTTAAGTGGACTAAAGAACGAATCATCTTTAGACAAGTGATGGGTACCGCCGACTTAAGGCATCAACCACCTTATTTTGGGTTTTGAATTTGTGCCAAATGAAAAGACAATAGGATTGAAGAAATTCAACTTAAGATATATGTCTTAATTAAGTTTTTGTTTCTTATTGATAAATTTTAGCGCCTCATGAACATATAGGAGAATAAATTTTCTTAGTAACAAATAATGGCTCCAATGTTCAAGAGCTTATAGGTTGATAGAGAATTCTTTATTGAAAGTGCTATACTTTTTGTAAGATTTGTTAAATTGCTTATTAAAAT
>JAOVVI020008887.1:0-13930 GCA_028571085.2 Nepenthes alata
GAACACCTTTATTAGAGATATTAATTTGGTGCGTAGCCTTTGTTCTCTTCGATCCAAGATTTTCATTGGTTCCTCTACATAAGATAAGTCCTTGTCCATTGTCAAAGGTTCAAACTCAATTATATGAGTAGGATCATGGACATACTTCCGAAGCATTGATACATGAAACACATTATATACTTCTGTCAAGTTCGGAGGTAGTGTAAGTCTGTAGACTACTTCTCCAATCCTTTCTAAAATTTAAAAAGGGCCAAAAAATTGTGGCTTCAGCTTTCCTTTTACTCTGAATCTATACTTCCACTTGGATGGCGATACCTTTAGGAATACCAAATTGCCTTCTTCAAATTCTAATGCGGATTTCCTCCGGTTTGCATAGCTCTTTTGTCTGCTCCGAGCTACTCTGAGATTCTCAAATACCAACTTTATCTTTTCTGCCATTTCATTAATAATATCAGGACCCATAATTTTTTCATCTCCGTGCTCCTCCCAGTGAATCGGTGATCTACATTTCCTTCCATACAATGCCTCAAAAGGAGACATACCAATGCTGGCCTAGTAACAGTTATTATAAGTGAACTCTGCTAGAGCTAAGGAATTATCCCAAGCCCCTTTCATCTCTAAGACCGAGGCTCTGAACATATCCTCAAGAATCTGGATAGTCCGTTCTGACTGGCCGTCAGTTTGGAGATAAAAAGCGCTACTAAATTTTAATTCTGTCCCTAATTCTTGATGTAGACTTTTCCAGAACCTTAAAACAAAGTGACGGTCTCTATCTGATATAATAGAAGCAGGCACACCATGAAGCCTGACAATCTCGATTACGTACAATTGGGCCAGTTTATCACGGGAGTAAGTCATCCGAATTGCCAGAAAATGGGCTAACTTTGTTAGCCGGTCAATAATCAACCAAATAGCATCATGCTTCCTTGGCGTCCTTGGCAGACCGGTCACAAAATTTATGGCAATATCTTCCCATTTCCTGCCTGGAAATGACATTGTTTGCAATAACACAGACGACTGCTTTCTTTCTGCTTTTACCTATTGGCATATTAGGCATTTTTCCACGTAGCCTGCAATGTCCCTCTCCATATTCCTCCACCAGAATATTTTCTTCAAATCCTGGTACATTTTATTGGCTCCTGGATGATTCGTGTAACGGGATCTATGGGCTTCTTTAAAGATTCTTTCTTTTAGATCATTGTCGTCCGGTACATACAATCGATCTTTAAATCTCAAAGCACCATCCGATTTAACATGAAAACCACTTCGGGAATATTTGTCTAACTCATTGATAATATTCATAAGAAAGGAATCATTCGCTTGTCCTTCCTTAACTTCATCTATCACTTCTGGCTGGACCTGGAGGTATGCTAAAATCATACGATTTCCTTGCACATAACGTTGGATCTCATAGTGCATTAGACAGTCCAGCATCACCATCTGTTTGACTTGCATCCTTGCTAAGATACCAGGTTATCGACTTAGTGCATCGACAACTACATGGCCTTCCCTGGTTCGTACCGGATTTCACAGTCATAATCCTTCAGGAATTCAATCCACCTTCTCTGCCTCATGTTCATTTCTTTCTGAGAGAATAGATACTTTAGACTCTTATGAGCGGAGTAGACCAAGAATTTTTCACCATACAGATAATGTCTCCAGATTTTTAGTGCAAACACAACTGCGGCCAATTTCAGATCGTGTGTTGGGTAATTCCTTTCATGGTCTTTCGACTGTCGCAACCCATAGGCAATTACTCTTCCGTTCTGCATTAAGACACAGCCCAACCCAAACTTTGAGACATCACAGTAAACAATCAATCCTCCTGATCCATTTGGAATAGTCAGGACCGGGGCAGAAGTTAACCGGTCTTTGAGTGCATGAAAACTCCCTTCACAAGTGTCGATCCACACAAACTTAGCATCCTTCTTTGTTAATTGCGTGTGTGGTAGGGCGATTTGGGAGAAGTTTTTCACAAATAGTCTGTAATATCCGGCCAAGCCTAAGAAACTTCATACTTGGGTCACAAAGGTTGGCCGGTTCCATTTCACCACTGCCTCCACTTTCATAGGGTAGACAGAAATTTCTTCTTTGGAGACGATGTGACCAAGGAATCCCACTTCCTCTAACCAAAATTCGCATTTCTTTAATTTAGCGAATAGATGATGTTCCCTAAGGATCCGGAGTGTAGTCCGTAAAGGCTCCTCGTGTTCCTCATAGCTCCTCGAATACACAAGGATGTCATCAATAAAGACTATAACAAACTTGTCCAAGTAGGGTCGGAAAATTCGGTTCATTAAGTCTATAAATATGGCTGGAGTGTTAGTCAACCCAAAAGGCATCACTACAAACTCATAGTGCCCATATCTAGTCCGGAATATAGTCTTTGCTATATCCTCCCTTCTGATCCGAAGCTGATGATATCTGGATCTAAGGTCGATTTTTAAAAATACGTAAGCTCCTTGTAATTGGTCGAGGAGGTCATCAATCCTTGGAAGAGGATATTTGTTCTTGGTGGTAATTTTGTTCAGTTCACGATAATCCACGCATAATCTCATAGTCTCGCCCTTCTTTCTTACAAAGAGAACCCGTCGGAGATTTGGGGCGAAGCAGTGGAGAACAGCACAAATCGAAGCCGGAGAGGAGAGGAGAGGAGCCCAAAGTGAAGAGCAGATTTGGGAGGAAGAAAGAGGGAATGAAAAATTTAAAATTAGGGTTACTGTGCAGGCATTTTTGGGCCGTCAGATTTGACGGAATGGAGGGCCAAGATCTTGCCAGAAAAGATTTAATCTCATCCGTCCGATTAAATTTAAAATCGGACGGCTGATGTTATAACACGGCGAAAACGCGTGTGGGTCGTCCAATCAAATTTTAATTCGGACGACCCACGTTATATCTACCATATAAAATGTGTGGGCCGTCGGATTTGAATCCGACGGCCGAGATTAGGAGGAGGACCGTCCTTCTCCACAGGGGAGAAGGACGGCCCCCGGATCCCCTTCTGCTGCCGCACTGATTTCCTTCCTCTTCTTTCTTTTCTTTTATTTCTTTCTTTTCTTTTATTTCTTTCTTCCCCTTTCTTTTACCGTTTATTATTATTATTATTATTATTATTATTATTATTTATTTATTTATCTAATTATAATAACCCTTAAAATTTTAATATTAATTTTAAATATTTTAACCCCTCTTTAAATTTAATTTTATAAGTATATTTTAAATTAATAAATTCTAATATACTAAAATTCATATAATTTAAATATATGATGATTAGACTTATAATTAAACTAACTCAATCAAGTATATTAATTGCTCTAACTGAATTCAAGGGTCAAAACATCCAAACTCAAACTATTAATTCAAATTAATGGCTCAAGTATCTCAACCCAATTTAACGGTTCAAATACTCTAGACTTATATTTCAAGCCCAATCACAAAATTTGAGATCCAAAATAATTACTAAAATAGTTAAATAATTATATTGCGTTCCGGATGTCGGGGCCCAGTTCAACACAGAAGTAAAGGGGGTGTAAGATGTGAAGAGGAGAAAGGGACACCGAATTTTACGTGGAAAGCTTCCTCTTGAATGAGAAAGAAAAACCACGAGGCTCTGGGCCTGTAAATATGTTTCACTATGATTTGAAGTCTTTTTTACAAAGTACAAGTTTGATGAGTATTTTTCACTCTTTTCCCGGGTGGCTCTCCTTTCCTGAAGGCCCCTCTCTTATTCTTAGTCTAGAGTGGCCGTTTTTGCCAAAGAGAAGTCTCCCCCTATGGAAAAAGCCTCGCAGGATATTTATAGGAGAAATGGAGTCGTTGAGATGGGGACACGTGGCGGCCATCGGGTGGCCGAGAGGTCGGCTGCTGCCTATTGGCCGCAGTTAAAGCTGCTGGCGCATAGGCTATGATCATGCCAGGCGGTGCAGAGTCTAGGCGTCAGCTCATGACTTGACCAGGCGTGCTCTGTGGAAGTGACGTCTGCCTGTGGTTGCATGTCCCTTGGGAATCGGCAAAGTTTGCTTAGTTGGCGCTCTCGGCCGTGTGCAAAGCTATCCTCGTCATTTCGTGTTATGTCCTATTATCCAGCAAGTTCGCGGACTCACTGGATGAGGTTCTCGGATGCCCCCGTCTGGTGAGGGTTCATGGGAAAGGGTCCTCGAGTCTTTCTCTGGCCTCTCGGACTGATCTGAAAGTGGCCGGAACTTTGGAGTTCCTGGGCTTGAATCTTAACTGTTCGCGGATTTCTTCTTGTCCTCGTATTTGGATGTCGCTTGACAGCTGTGATTCATGATGTCCTCGAGCTTCTTAAAAGAATCTCTCAGACCATTGTTGCGATTTTGGCCTCTTGGACACTAGCCTTTGTTTTTGGTCTCTTGGGCCGCATAGCCTTCCTGGTCCATGGACGCAATCTTTGGGTTTTTTGTTTTTGGGCCTTTCGTTTGGGCCGTGCTTTATGGGCCCTCATACTGGGGCCGAACAAATTATTAAAATTAATTAGATAATTAATTTTTATAAAATATTAAACTCAAAAATATTCGAGATATTACACTTACATCCGGCCAACTGAAAGCCATAGAATTTTTTTTTAAGTACAATCTCATCATCAATTTTTATATTTTGTAACACCCCTAAATCTTCATTCAAACATTCACTAAATCCGATAAGCCAATTATATCCTAAAAAGTATATCCATATAAAATAACTTAATAGTATAATTCATCAAGTTTCTAGTGTCTTGCCACTTTTCATCTCTTAATATTTCCATCTTGTCCACCTTCTTTCTTTCTACTTTGGCGGTTTTCTCTCTGGTTAACATATTTTTCAAAATCATTGCCAACAGTGGAAAAGCCCTTTATATTATTCAATAGAAAATGAAAAACTTTTCCAGGACAATGCCATTTCAATATTGTTTCTATAAGTTTGATAACTATAAAGTTGACACTCTAATACCACTTAAAGGTATTATAAAAAATGTATGGTCTAATATCACTTGTTGAGATTCATATAAAACAGCGAAGCTGAAAATTTTAATACCGTCGATCATCTTTCTCTCTCTATAGAACACAAGGAAAGATAAAAAATAAAACATTCAAGTACACAAGTTACATACATAGTTTTATATAAAAAAGAATTTTCAACTATAGAACAATAATGAGACTTTACGTTTGAAATATCTCTTTTTAAGTTTAGAGTTTTAGATACAAATCCTTTACAACCACAATCCATTTAAAAAACCTATCTAACTCCTATATGCCTAGCAAATACAATAGAACAAATATAACAAGAAAATAAACAATCAATAAGTAATATATTTTATAATTAAAACTAAAATAGTATATCTAAACTTGATAAATAATAAAATAAGAACCGAAATCAAATGAAATGAAAGTCCAAATCTTTCTATTGTTCTCTTTATTCCGTTCTCTCTTCCATGCAGTGCTACTTGTGTTAAAATGGCTCTTCAAATTCGTTGTAAAATCAGAACATGTGTACTTACACTCACAACTGGTGCCCAACGCCAGCATATTCGGATAATTCTCGTGTTATTATTTTTTGTTTTGGGGACTGTCTCCTCCCTCACTTGTTCGGTACTGATTGGTCATCATTGAATGCTCTGTCGTAGTACCTTAGTTCTCTGAGTTATTGGGTCGCCAACCTACTGAACGAAGTGTAAATTCTTCTTGTGCTCTGAGGACTCTTCCCTGGTGCAAAAATGATTTCTAGTTTTGGATTTACTCATGGTACTCCTTATGTTCGCTACCTTGGTGTTCATCTTATCTCCCCAAAACTGTCCAGTGATAACTATGGTGTGCTCGTTGATTATGTTGCATCTCATATTGGGTCATTGAAGATTAGATGTGCTATTCTCTACGGGTAAAACTTAGACTTTTAAATTTTATTTCCATGAACTTGTATATTTATTAGGCTTCTATTTTTATCCTCTCCAAAGCAACACCTAAAACATTGAAATGTTGCTTTGGCAATTCTTATGCCATAGGGAAGACTCAATTAAATATTTTATAAAGGTTGTTTGGAATGATGTTTATAAAATTAAGAATACAAAGGTTGTTTGGAATGATATTTGTAAAACCAAGGATAAAAGGGGAGTCAAAATTTATATATATAGATGATCAAAATCCCACAATATTTTTCTTAAAGTTTCTAAAAGAGTATGAATATTAGGTCTTTTTGTCATATCTTTTATTTATTTTATCATTGACAACTGTGAATGTACATTATTAGTGTGATTATTGACATTAGGATGGCCCCTCTCTGTTTCTTACTTCAACCGCCTTACCTTGGGCTCTCAGCTTTCTTGGCATTCTAGGATGCCTAAGCTCATGCGAAGGGGGGCGTGGCATTGGCCTCTTGTTGCACATACTGCTCTTAGACTGTATATCTGGCATTGGTAAAATTATTTACCTAATCAAGATTGTAACAATTTTATCATTTGGACTATGAAAGCACACAATAATCTTTTTGTAGATTGACTTAGCACATATTCCAGTGGAATTCTGCGGAAGTTTCTGTTGAGTCTATTCACTCCCTTGTGGGTAACCCAACAAACTGGTTTGTCATCGAAGAATTTGTGGAGAATAAATCCAGAAAACTAATTTCGATCAACGGGACGTTAATTGGAGAAAAATAGTAGACGGTCAATGGAAATTGACCGGCGGATACCAACTGTAAATTCTAGTCAACAGGAGGTTGACCGTCTGAGAGAGGCAGGAGTACTGCTGGATGGCAGACGGGCAGCAGAAGACGATCAACGGGGAGGTTGATTAGATGAAAGCAGAGGACGGTCAACGAAAGGTTGACCGGATGAATACTGAACACAGTCAATGAGAAGTTGACCGGCTGAGTAATGTGCCTAGGAGACTATGGAAAGTGGCAGCTACCATCGAACATATGTCTTTTCAGGATTGGTCGACAGGCTGACAGTTTGGTTACAGAGCACGCGTCTGCACAGTGTAGATCATGCGCCGTCTTGCAGGGCATGGGCCTGCAGGAAGCTCAAGAATTGGTGAAGACGTGGCACCAATTATTTGCAAGATGACCAACTGGGCAGATGAGATTAGGTGGAGCCATGACGTAAATATATGAGCACCAGGAGCTTCACGTAGGGGGTGGCATGTGAAAGCCACCAAGGTGGTGATCGGGCTGGTGTTCGAGACAATACCAAGGACGCTGTGCACCGGCCGCGTGAGTGCGGGCATTAAACGACGGTCATCGTTTCACCAACACTTATAAAATGAGAGAGCAGAGGGCACCACAGTGATGAGAGAAAGAGTAGAAGAAAGAGAGAGCAGTAAGTGAAACACAGTGTGAAGGCTTTGTATTCTCGTACTCTGTTCTTTATTTTTGCCACTAGGGCTTGTGTAGCCATGGTGGTTTCTTATTTTCTGCCTCTCAGTTTGTATAACCATTTTACATAGTTGATCTATTGGTGGACTTTGTGTCATGTGATTTTTTTCCTTAATTGAGAAGGGGTTTTCACAAAAAATAAATATTGTGCATCTCTTGTATTCTTTGTTCCTACTATACGGTGGCTGACGATGATCGAAGAGTTTGGGTATTCCACTGCTATCGGATCGGGTGGATCCGAGTGTCAAATCCCTACAAGTGGTATCAAAGCTAGCTGAGATCGGCCTACACCCGGAAAGGGCTACTTGCGGAGGATGCTGACCGAAAATGGCTACCTGTGGAGATGCTGACCTACTGCTAGAGTGGAGTAAAGCGTCATAAGGGGAAGCTAACGAGTAAAGTGCCGTAAAAGTGGAGCCGCCGAGTTCTGTGGCGGTCGAAGTGTATCTGTTGTCATCGTGGAAGAGTTTTCCATTTAGTATGAAACTGGATGAAACTGTAAAAAGCACCGGAGTTAGCAGGGCTGAGGGCGGAGCTGAGCAGGGTCAAGTGTGGAGCTGTGCAGGACCAATGGCGGAGCTGAGCAGGGCTAAGTGCGGAGCTAGCAAGGCCAAGGACGGAACCAGCAGGGCCAAGGGCGGAGCCAGCAAGACCAAGGGCGGGGCTAGCATGGCCAAGAGTGGAGCTGACACAAGGATCCCAATTAAGGGGAAGCTGTCGGAAGGCAGGCGATGACGATCGTCAGATAAAAGGCAAAGGTGTTCCCCACAAGGTCATGAGGAAAAGTTTGTTGGATCTAGTCACTTTCTTGTGAGTAACCAAATAAACATGTTTGCCATCGGAAGATTTGTGGAGAATAAATTCGGAGAACTAATTTTGATCAACGGGGCATTGACTGAAGGAGAATAGTAGACGGTCAATGGAGATTGACCGACGGATGGCCAACTATAGATTTCGACCAACAGGAGGTTGACCGTCTGAGGGATGCAAGAGTACTGCTTGATGGCGGACGGGTAGTAGAAGATGGTCAACGGGAAGGTTGACCGGATGAAAGCAGAGGACGGTTAACGGAAGGTTGACCGGATGAATGTTGAACACGATCAATGAGAAGTTGACCGGCTGAGTAATGTGCCTAGGAGACTATGGAAAGTGGCATCTGACAGCGGACAGCGGACAGATGTCTTTCCAGGATTGGTCGACAGGCTGGCAGTTGGGTTGCAGAGCATGCCTCTGCACAGTGCAGAGCATGCGCTGTCTTGGAGGGCATGGGCCTGCAGTAAGCTCAAGACGTGGTGAATATGTGACACCAATTATCTGCAAGATGACCAGTTGGGCATATGGGATTATGTAGAGCCAGAACGTCTATATATGAGCACCAGATATTTCAGGCAGGGGGTGGCATGTTAAAGCCACCAAGGTATTGACCGGGCTGGTGTGCGAGGCAACACCAGGAGCACTGTGCGCCGGCCGCATGAGTGCGGGGGTGAAACGGCGTCGTCATTTTTTCAATACTTATAAAATGAGAGAGTAGAGAGCATCACAGTGATGAGAGAAAGAGTAGATGAAAGAGAGAGCAGTGAGTGAAACACAAAGTGTGATGGTTTTGTATTCTCATGCGCTGATATTCGTTTTCGTCTCTAGGGCTTGCGTGGCTATGGTGATTGCTTCTTTTCTATCTCTGGGTTTGTGTAACTATTTTACTAGTAGATTTATTGGTAGACTTTATGTTCCGTTGTTGTTTTCCTTAATAAAGAAGGGTTTCCACAAAAAAAAAATATTATATATCTCTTGTGTTCCTTGTTCCTACTATACGATGACTGATGATGATCGAAGGATTTGGATATTCTACTGCTACCAAATCGGGTGAATCCGAGTGTCAAACCCCTATAGTCCCTTCGGCGAGGACGGTGTGGGGTAAGGCTACCACCCTGTCCGTTCATTTATCATCTCGCATGCTATTAGGAATAGACTTAGTACGATGAATAGATTTTCCTTAGTAGGATGATAAACAAGCCATATTCAATCCGGCTTGAATGAATAGTTATAAATTTTTATTTAAATCAAATTCATGTCTTACCTAAGTTTGATTTTGATTAGATATAATGGTAAATTTTTTAGTAGTATAAGATTTATAATAAAATAAAATAGGGAATAAAATTAGAAGAGAGAGAGAATGTGATTGCAATTTTTTCTTTTTTAGAAATTAAATAACTATAGATGACCAATTGTATATTACATGCAAGATAATAAGGCACTAAAACATAACTAGAAAGTAATTTATGATTAGTAATTTGGAAACATAATAAACAAAAGCTGACAAAAAAATCATATAAGAAGCTGTAGCTGGCATTCCTAATTCTTCAGTGTTTTCTTTTTTCCTTTTTAAATTTCAATCTCAGAGAATTATAAAGACTAGTGAAAGAGGAGATGGCAAAGATAAGCTCTGCTTTCGCTTTTTCAATCCTGCTGTGTCTGCTCTTGCTCAGCAAAGGTATATCATGTCACTTTTAATACTAATGCTCTCTCCTATGTGCTCATTTTATTAAAAATAACCACCTTACCTTTAAAAAAAATTAAGTTGTTTAAATAAATTAATTATATACGAAAGGACAAAAAAACCATTTTCCTTAATTTTAAAGAAAGTCATATTTTAAATTAGGGTTTATACTAAAACGAAGTCTCCCCTATATCGCTGCTCGTCAGCAAGAATACCTAATCAATCTGCCGGCATGGATTTGCAGAGAATAAGGTGGTCGGAGAAGAAGAATCCAAATGCGACGTATACTACAGGTTTCAGAAATGCATTCCAGGCGTAGAGAAATGGGAGGAGCGATGCAACGACTTCTGCCTTCAGAAGTCCTGCGCCGCCGGCGGCAGTTGTAAAATTCTCAGTGAACGCAAGAAGCCGTACTACTTCTGCTATTGCCGTGGCGGCGCCACCAGCCCAAGCCCCATGTCCTAAGCAAATAATACTTTCCTACATATATCGATCTATACATGATCTCGATGAAATAATATGTAATTTTGAATTCTCTAATAGATATATCATGATTATGATCGCATGCTCAGGTTTGGCTGGTATAATTGCAAGTATTTATATTCTGGAAATAAGTACTACTGTTTATAAAATAAAAATTAATATTAGTGTTTAGTTTGAGGAAAAAATAAATATTACTTATTTCTAATGGCCGACGTAGAGAATGAACCGATGATTGATATTTTTATTTATTTAGCAACATGTAGATTCATCCTTTTACGTGAAAATGAACATTTAAATTTCTCAATTAATAAACTTTCTCAACTAATAAACATTCTGCTATAATATTTATTTTTAATAGCTATTTTCAATAAAATTTATTCTTCCACATTCCTCCCGATCAAACACATCCATGTTCAAGAAAAAAAAATCAAAATAAATAAAGAAGAACAAAATCAAATATAATCTGAAAGGAACTTTTCATCCCAAATCACACAAAAAATTTGATACCCTCATAGATAAGCAAAAATAGTATAAAAATAAATATTTAATACACGTAAAAAATATCTCAGTTAAGATAATATAAATGATAACAATTATAAAGAGCAAAGTAATAACTAATAATAAAAAGGAGAGATAATTTTTTAGTGATGAAGGAAAACTTCGATAACCACGACTATCGAGTAAAATCCTTCGGGTTTCAACGGCCATGGAAGATATATACTATGAAAATTAACTTACAGACCCGGTGATAACGACGCACTAACCTCACCGACTTACTCTCGTCACGTGATCTTTACTAAGAAACTCATTAGATTTGCTCACGGTAACGAAACCAGACATCTTCCAATCTTCACGTCCATCTTCTCTCACAAACTGCTTGAAGTACCAAACATCACCGAAATCCCTTTTTCACACTACCAATGTCTCCAACGAAGATAAATGGGCAGGAAGTATTACAATGGTAAAATGAGAGTGATGAGAAAAACCTTGACATAAGAGTACAAGAATGTAGTTGAGATTTTCTCAATTGGAGTAAGATTAAATATGAAAATTTATTTCCTCTAAAAATGGGCGTTCCAAAAAGCATAAACAAGAGTTAGGGCAATTGAAAGAAGACAAAAATATATAGAGAGGCTCGAAAAACTTGTTTAAAAAAATGACTGTTGCCACATTCGAGCGCGCGACGGGCGCGTTTCAGGTTTCAAGAGAGAAACCCATAGGCGCTCGAGCGACTAGGAGGCGAGCTTCGGGCGTATAGCTACTGGATCTGGCGCTCAAGCGCACGGCAAACGAGTATCGAGTCAGAGGCTATTGGAATTGGCGCTCGAGCGCATGGCAAGTGAACATCAGGCACATGCCTACTAGAAACTACGCTTGAGCATATGGCAGGCATGTAGCAGGCGGCATGGTACTGGAATCGGGGCTCGAGCACATAGTAGGCATGCAGTAGACGCAGGACATCGAGAGCGAACAGCCAAAGAAATAAATTGATGAAACTCTTCAATTAATACAACCTGACATTAACATACGATCAAATATGATCATGAAATATGCAAACATATAAATAACCCTAACAGTCTTTCCCTTTGAAAATGTTATTACAAAACCACATAAAGTAAAAAAAAATATAAGAGAATTATGGGGTCAGACACCACCAAGATAGAACCCGTGTACATAAAAATTTATACCTAATGAGTAATAAAAATAATACAAAAAAGTAAATAATCAAGGACACAAAAATTGTTATGCCGATACTGTCACTGCCATACTGATACTATAGTTGTGGTGTTTGGACAACCATGATTAGTATAAACGGAGAAAATACAAATAGAGATAATAGGGATAACAAAAATAAGATAACCATGCGCAGTAGCATATAGCAACACAAATGATATGAAAGAACAAAAACATTAGTAGACAACAAAGCCAATGAAGTAATCAAAACTAATGAAGTCATCAAAACTTACCCTGAATAACACAAGAAAAACTCTCCCAAAACAGTACACATTCTAACGCACAAGTTTGTCTCCCCTAACAAAAATAGAAAATAATATGTCTCCCCCTTTTTATGAAAAGCCAAAGAGGTGGGATCACTCAGACCCAGAAGAATCACTGGAAAGACTATCGAGCATACTAATGCCGCAACCATATAAGCGCAACCTCCTGAGTAGCCAAGCGTGAGTCAAGACGCTCAAAATCAGTAAGGAAATCCAAACTCAATTGAGACTGAGAAGCATATATGTGCTCCTAAGAGGAATATAGGCGCTCAAAGCAACCGGGAAGGTGAGACATCTGACCCATTAGGGCTACAGAGGAAGAGGTGAAGTGTCGGGGAAGTGCGGATGATCCAGGACCTGAGGGGTCAAGGTAGGATAAGGTGGAGCAAGACGGTCCACTCTCGGGCTGAAAGGAAGGCACCTTAGGGAGAGATTCATCTAGTGGCTCACTGAGATCCACTGCGAAGCGGTAAGTGTGTGACCGACTTTTGGTAAAGGTGGTGGAGGTGATAGGGCACGCAAGTTGTAGATGAGGAAGATCGGGAAAGGGGAGACTTAATCTTGTATGCAGTCGCTAAATGAGACAACCATGAGAAAGATTGTCATCCTTTTGGGTATTAAAATTGGTGAGAATGTGAGAACACAAGTGGGATGGTAAATCAATAGACCGCTCACTCAAGAGAGTATAAAGAAAAAAGGGCTTATTCAAGGGGGACGGAGGAGAAGTGAGTGACAGAAAAAATATTCATAAGCACGATTCGACTCACGAGTAGTTGCCGAGGGGAAAGAAGCAAAGTTTTAAAAGACCACCCATTCTACTCCATGAGTGAGCCATGAAAAAATATGGCGATCTCATTGAGGTGTGGCCTAGAGAGTGGGATGTAGAGGTAGTCGGGAATTTTCACCAAATGAAGATCAAGAACCCGTGCGATCACATTCGAGTTAATTTGGAGGTGTCCCCCCCACAAGAAGGTCAAAAATGAAGTGAGAGAAGACTCATAAATATTTGAGTACAATTCCTGAATGATAATTACAGAAGGAACAACCAAATTTCTGAGGACTGGCTCCTAATACCGGTCGATGAATACGGAATAGATGGAGGGGTCGAGGGAGAAAAGATGTACTTTCCGTTCAAGGGAGAGTTGTCAGTGAGACATGTGGGTGGTAAACATGGCCATAGCCTCAGAACTAATGAAACGATCGGGGTGGAGAGCCCACTTGGACGATGATGCTTTTTGATCGATTTGCGAGCAAGGAAGTTGTGTGGGCCTGACATCTAAAATGCGCACATAATAGGAAATTTTAAGAATAGCCGAAAAATTCATTGTACACCCGGGCTCACATCCCCGCAGCCACACCATTTTTGATTTTTTTTTTTACATGCTAGGGTTATGGTGTGTGTGTGAGGGTGAGAGGCATGAGAGGAAGGATGGCACTTGGCGGGTGCATGGCACAAGTAGCAACGCCAGAAACAGGGGATGGCGCCAACAGCGCACTACCATGTGCAACATGCGAGCCACAGGGCTTGCAAAATAAGTCGAGTTAGATCCACGTTGGCAACGCCCAACCACCGTGAGGTCGGCAAAGG
>JAOVVI020008888.1:0-13929 GCA_028571085.2 Nepenthes alata
AATTACTTAACAAAAAAAAATTTGTCCAGTTTTATGATTATTTATTCTTAAAGGAAGGTCCACCATATTCTTAATACAAATTTCTCACTCCCTGGAGAACAAATCATCAAACATAACAAATTATGGAGTTTCCTTCTTATAGTTTGCATAATTCTCATATTTCTTTAATATAGATACATATTGTCATTTTCTTATAAGCTTAAGAGTTCACATCACTTCAAACACATGCATAAATTAACAATAAGCTTGGAAAAATTAGAAAATCCTTATCACGTTGAGCCAAATTAAACTTTATAGTTTCTGGATAATAAATCCCTTCACAAAAGGCATCCAACATAATTTTCAGACATACAAAATAATATATACAAAATACATGTAAATAAATACCAAATAATCACGTTCATAAGCTAGGATTCCAATTTTTTAAAACCAAATCATGCAAAAACTCTAAAATTGACAAATGATGGGGCGCGTCCTTAGGGTTTCCACGGAATACAAAACCTCATAAAACTTCCAATTCGTACTGAAAATTGACAAATAAGCATGCTTAAGATACGAGCTTTACAGAATATAATCTTAGATGGGCATTTGAGTGAAAATACACAGAGAAAACGGAACAAAAAGAGTAACAAGAGAAAGAAAAGCGCAATAAGAGAAAGAAAAACAAATGGGTGCACTTGCTTTGGCCCGATTTACAACTTCCTCAACTAGCTCCAAGCCAAAAATAAACCCAAGAGCCTCGATCTCCTCTTCTCTCTCTTCTCCATGGCACACACACTCTCTCTATCCTTTCTTTATTTTCCTCACAAAAATGACAGAAAAATAAGATGCGCGGCCTTAAATTGACAAATTGGCGCTTGAGCGCCCATCGAGCGCACTTCGGGTGCCCCTCTAGATTTGTGCTCGAGCGGTGCCTCAAGTTTCCCTCGAGCTCCGTACTACTAGAATCGGTGCTCAAGTGGGGCTCGAGCATGGGTCGGGTGCAGGTCGGGCCTAGGTTAGGCCTGTAGCAAGCTAACTTCACGCACGCGCTATCCGGTACCCGTTTTGACCATTCTAACCAAATATTTCACATATTTGGACCTAATTTTGATTATAGTAGCTTAATAAATCACAATTGTCATAATTTAAAACTTGAATCTTATTTACATATCAACATTTTAAGGTTTATAATGCCGGTTCCCGATTGTTCCAATTTGGGTCGTTGGGCTTTTCAATCCAATTCCATGCATATCCTATGACCTCGATTCACTTATATTAATTTAATTATTCATATTGATTATATTTTAGAAATTGGTACCTTACACTTCAGGTTTGGACAATCCTTTGGCAAATGGCCTAATTGGCTACAATTAAAGTAGGCTCTACTCTAATGGAAACAAACTTGCTATCTTACTTCATGAATTGGAACCTCAGTTGTTAACCGGGGTTCCCTATTTGGAGTGATATTTTGCTATTTGGACGGAGTCCCTGAACGTCGTGTTCCCGGGGTGCATCAGTTGTTAACCGGAGTACTTTTCTGTCTTCTAGAACGGAGTGTCTTGGATTGGCAACAAGGTCCGGAGTTCGCTTTATTCATCCGAATAAAGAGTGTGAGGTGACGGGATTGTTTACCTCCTTTTGGACGGAGTGGATATGTCAATGCTCCCGGAGTGATCCCTTTGCTCGTGATTCCGGTGTGCATGTGGTTCCTCTTTTATCCGTGATGCTTAATTGTCTCCTTGGACGGAGTGGTTTAGGCGGAGTGTTATCATCTATATGGACGGTTGGGCCTTATCGAGCTCCCGGAGTGCATTAAGTTATCTGTATCTGCGGTGCTCTCTTGATTCCTAGGACGGATTGAGGTTACCGTAACAGTAATTGAATAATGCTGTAAATTTTTCTTATAACTTTTGTCATGTGTTTAGGAAACCCCCTTCTTCCTATGTTTCTTTTTCCAAGTCGGCAAAATACTTGGTTAAAAAATATAGTTATTTGTACATTTTATTTTATTTTAATGTAATTAATTACTTAACAAAAAAAAAGAAGAGAGAAAAACTGTGAGTGAACTGTGCTCTTGTTCTCTATTCTTTTTTCTTAGGATTGTTGTAACCGTAAAACTTGTATAGTAAAATTTATTTGTGGACTAAATATCCAATAATTTTTTTCTTCGGTTCAGGAAGGATTTTTCACGTAAAATCTCGGTATTCTCTTCTTTCTTCTTCTTCATTCGCTACTGCGTGTGTGCTTGAAAGTGGTCCGGCGCTATTTTCCTAACAAGTAGTATCAGAGAGCATGGTTGAGAGCTTTCGAGTAAATGTCATCGTCATGCTTTAAGAACCTACCATTTAGTGTTGAGCAGTTTAATAGGTAAGGTAACTTCATCCTTTGGCAAGAAAATGTGAAGAATATCTTGACTCGAGAAGAAACAGTGAAAGCATTGTGGAAAAAGGATGAGAAGTTGGAGAACTTGACCGAGGAAGAATGGCGACATAAAAGGGATCTTGCTAATTGCACTATCAAATTATGCATGGTGGACAACACTCTTTAGGAGGTTCTTGGCTTATTGGACTCGATGGAGATTTGGGAGAAGCTTAAAATCCGATATAAGTTCAAGTCCTTGACTACAAGACTGCACATAAAGAAGTGATTTTATGAACTACGTCCGAATGAAGGAAAAAGTTTCGAGAAGCATATAGACGAGTTTGACCGAATTTTGACCCAAATGTCAGCCCTTGATGAGGAGATCAAGGAGTAGGACAAGGTATTGGTGTTGCTAGCTTCCTTACTAGTCTCATATGTTCACATCGTCACAACATTACTGTTCAAAAAGGATACGCTTAAGTTGGACGAGGTGATTACTTTCCTACACATGAATGAGTCCAAGCTATCACAAGGGACCTCCACCTCGGCTCACTCCGAGGTACATGTGAAAGAATCACGGGAAAGGAGTAAAGGTCGCAGCCCAAAATCTGAAGAAAAAGGCTAGAGTAAGTCTTGTTCTAGGTTCCAAAAACTTTGAGTACCATCATTGTGGTAAAAAAATATCACATTAAGAAACACTATTATAAGTGAAAGTGTGTGAACTCCAAAAAAGAGAAAGGAGAAAAAGGATGAGGTGAAGATTTTTGATCTTAGTGATCACAGGAGGCGATCTCCTCTTAAATTGTGAAGATGATGACATTGTAAATTTGACTGAGGAGGCAACTGATTGGATGGTGGATATTAGAGCATCCATCCATGTCACTTCTCAAAAAGGGCTCTTTACACCTTACACTCTATGTGACTTTGGAGTATTGAAGATGGAAAACGTGGAGACATCCAGAATTGTTAGTTGTGATGACGTGTCTCTCGTCATCAATAATGACACTCGACTGATCTTGAGGGACATCTGACATATTGTTGACATTCGGATGAATATTATCTCAGTAGGAAGACTTGATGAAACTGGTTTTTGGAACGTATTCTGTGATGGGGCATATAAACTAATCAGAGGGTCTCTGGTAATTGCCCAAGGTAGAAAGATGTCGGGCCTTTATGTGTTGCAAGCTTCTGTTGAGGCTGGTGAAGTAAACGTTGCTAGTAGCGTGGAGACCTCGAACTTATGGCACCGTCGGCTGGGCCACATGAGCGACAAAGGATTATATCATTTGGCCAAGAAATGTCTCATATCAGAGATAAAGGAAGTCGAGTTGAGGATGTGTCCTCACTATATGGTGGAAAAGTAGAGGAGAGTCTCGTTCAGAGGTGACTCATCTCCTAAAAGGACCGATGTGCTAGATTTGGTACATATCGACGTATGTGGACCACTCAAGGAGAAATCATTTGGAAGAGTACAATACTTTATTTCATTCATAGATGACTATTAGAGGAAGTCGTGGGTTTCCCCACTTAAGTACAAGGAATAGGTTCACAAAATATTTGAGCAATTTTATACTCTCGTAAAACGTAAAATTGGAAGAAAGCTAAAGTACATTCGGATCAATAATGGAGGTAAATATATCGAGACATTTGATGCCTACTGCCGGTCTCATGGCATTAGGCATCAGAAGACCCTACTAAAGATGCCATAGTTAAAGGGCGTGGCTGAACGGATGAATCATACATTGCTGGGAATGGTGAGATGCCTACAGTCAGAGGTAAAACTTTCAGGATTCTTTTGGGCTGAAACCCTGAGGATGGAAAACTATGCTATTAATAGGTCACCCAGTAAGTCTTTAAATGGTAAAGTTTCTGAGAAGATATGGTCCGAAAAAGAGTCATCTTATAACAAAAGCAAGGCTTTTGTGCATATTCTTAATGATGAAAGGATGAAACTATGCATTTTTTGGGTTATGGGAAAGATGACTGAGATTTATATTTTATGACCCAGTGGATAAAAAACTTGTTCGATCATGGGACGTGGTCTTTATTGAAGAGGAGACCATTAAAAATATTAAAAAAGAGAAGAAGGTGTTAATTAACAGCAGTCAGACGGATAAGATGATTCCTGACATTGTCCGATCGGTATCACCTTACAATAGGGGTCCATGTGTTTCTGAGATGAACGATGATGAAGAAGAAGCTTTAATGCCCGAATACGTGAATGAAGTTTCTCCTCAATCAGCCGAGAAGATTATTATCCGACGATCTACAAGGGACAGACGACCGTTCGTATATTTATCCTCTAGTGAGTACATCCTGCTCATTGATGGAGGTGAGCCTGAAGATTTTGAAGACGCGGTGAAGCATGAGTATAAGAATAAATGGATGGAAGCCATGCAGGAAGAGATCGATTCTCTGCATAAAAATCACACATTCGAATTGACAGAATTGCCAAAGGGGAAGCGAGTACTGAAGAACAAATGGGTATTTTGTTTGAAGACAGATGAGAGTATCTCAAAATCGAGGTACAAGGAAAGATTGGTAGTAAAAGGATTTAATCAACGGAAAAGAGTTGATTTCAATTAAATATTTGCCCCAGTTATAAAAATATCCTCAATAAGAGTGGTGATCGGCTTGGCTATTGCTCTGAACTTGGAGGTGGAGTAGCTAGATGTTCAGATGGTATTTCTTTATTGTAACCTCGAATAAGAAATCTACATGGAGTAGTCAAAGGGTTTCTAGGTTAAGGGGAAGAAACATCTAGTATGCCGTTTGAGAAAAAAATCTGTACGGATTAAAACAGGCTCCAAGACAATAGTACAAGAAGTTTGAGTTTGTCATGGTCAATCCAGGATATCAGAAGACTACTTCTGACCACTGTGTTTTTGTGTAGAAATTCTTCAAGGATGACTTTATCATTCCCCTTTTTTATGTGGACGACATGCTGGTAATTGGATAAAATAGCGCTCGGATAAAGGAATTCAAGAAACAGCTTGGGTAATCCTTTCCTTGAAGGACTTGGGACTGGCGAAACAGATCCTGGACATCAGGATATCTTACGATCGTAACAACAAGAAGTTATAGCTGTCTCAAGCGAGTTACATTGAGAAGGTACTTCAGCGCTTTAATGTAGACATGTCCAAACTTGTAAGCACATAGTTGGCAAGTCACTTCAGGCTGAGTCGTGTACAGTGTCCATCCTTGGATGCAGAGAAGCCCAACACGAGGAGAATACCCTACTCTTCGGTTGTAGATAGCTTAATGTACGCGGTAGTATGCACAAGGCTGGAAATTACACATGCTGTTGGCACAGTTAGTCGATTTCTGTCAAATCTAGGAATGGAGCACTGGTTTGCGGTGTAATGGATAATGAGATATCTCTAATGGACTCCTAAGTTGTGTCTGTGCTTTGGAAATGATAAGCCTCACCTGGTAGGATACACGGATGCCGACATGGCAGGTGATGTTGATTCTAGAAAGTCCACATCGGGATACTTAGTGAAATTTGTTGGAACAGTTTCCTAACAATCAAAGTTATAAAATTGTGATACCCTTTTTACCACTGAGATTGAGTTAATTGTTGTGATAGAAGCATGCAAGGAGATGTTATAGATAAAAAAGTTTATCTAAGAATTGGGCTTCATGCAAGAGAAGTGCGTGGTTTTTTGCGATAGCCAAAGTGCTATACATTTTTGTAGAAACTCCTCATTCCACTCGAGATCAAAATATATTGATATTCAATATCATTGGGTGAGAGATGTTACCGATGCTGGATTGCTGTCGCTTGATAAAGTCCGAATGGAGGAGAATGGGTCAGATATGATGAACAAGGTTCTGCCAAAAGGAAAGCTTGAAGTTTGTTGCAATTTGGGTTGTTTGTCAAATATGGTTTCCCCACGGTTGTGAGGAAACGTTTGTTGGGGTCACTCCCATGTAGAAGTGCTCTTAGTCCAAGGATCATGTTCCTAATACTTAGTCTCTTAGCCTTAATGGGAAGATCAACCTAGATAGTATGATAGTCGGTTAGGATATTTTGCCAGATTAGATAGATGTCAAGATTGAAAAGTTGATCGATTAGCATGGTTGACTGGATTAACTTGTTGACTGACCTTAGCGAGAAAATGGCCAAAAAGGATAGTTAATAATGACCACAGATGAAATATGATAATGGCCGAGAAAGTTAGAAATAATCAAGATAATAATAATTGACCAAGATAGTTAATAATCGATAGTTGATAATCGGTTGATGTAGAATAGTTGACCTGAATAGTTGACCAAAAATAATGATTTAACCGGTTAAGATAAGTTGATTGGTTAAGATAGGAGACCGGCGTAGATAAATAACAAGAATGAAATATTGACCGGTTAGGAGAGTTGACCGGACTAGAATAAGTTGACCAAAATTAAAATCGTTAATTGGAATTAGTATCGTTAACCAGAATAAAATCTTTGACTAAAATAATAAAGCTGACTAGAAATAATGAGATAATTAGGATAACCATGAAATAGCGGTCTGTAAATAAACAGTAACAATCGAGGACATCACCAAAGCCCAAGAACTTAGAGAAAAATACCAAGGTCATTTGAGAGACAAAATCCGAAGTGAATTTCTGGAGTGCTTTTGCAAGCGTGATGCCAAGGGCTAGAGTTGGTAAGTTTATAAGAGCCTGAGTACTCTGAGTATGAATGAGAAACTTTCATCAGAATAAGTGTAAGCCTATACCCTGCTTCTACCTACTCCGTTGAATCTAGAACCTTCTAGATAAGGAAAGTACAGAGTAAGTGACCAACTCTTACCTACCCCCACTTGCTTCGTTGCCTATAAATACAAAAGTTAGGGGTTAAGAAAAGTATTAAGAAATCTGAAAGTGCGAAGGAGAAGGAGAGGAAGAATCTAGGCCGAAGTTAAGTAAGAGAGTTTGGAGATCAAGCAAGTGTACCTCATGTTTTGTCCTTGACTGTTTCTTGTCCAGAATTTCATATTATTCTACTATATTTCTTCGTTATGTTTCTACGTGATGCATCTTATGATAACTACTTCGCTTGTTTTATGAAGGAGCTTCATGATTAGTGCATGTGTTATGTTCTACATGTGAGATTTTATTCCACGATTCATGCTTAAAAATTATACACAGAGAAATTATCTTGTATGTTTAATTACTGTTAACGAATCAATTGGCATGATTATGATCTCACCTTGTTTGCATGATGCTCGTTGCTTGTAAAAGTAAAGATTGCATGATTTTAAGGACTTTGATCATTTGAAAGTCATGATTTAAATGAAAACTGATTTTGAGATATGATGGCCGAGAGCTATAGGCTTAAAATGTAGCCATATTTGAGATATGATGGCCGAGAATTGCAGACCTAAAATATAGCCGTATTTGAGATATAATTACCGAGAGTTGTAGGCCTAAAATATAGCCGTATTTGAGATATGATAGCCGAGAGTTACAAGCCTAAAATATAGCCATATTTGAGATATGATGGTCGAGAGCTACAAGCCTAAAATGTAGCCGGTTTTCAGCATTTGATTTTGGACTTGCATTCGTTTTGGAAACCAGAATTGCATGAAAAATGTCTTAATTTCATGTATGATGCTTCTGTATGTAAAATGCTTTCATTCTATTTAATTAATTTCGTCCAGAGCTATATTTATGCATATTTTCTACATGTGGTTCCTTGCTGAGCTATCACTCACTACTTGCCATTTTCTTCCCCTCAGATGACCAAGAACTTATGTCGGACGAGGAAGAGTGAAGTTGGACAATCTAGCTAAGCTAGAGGGTCGACCGGAAGTTCTATAAGCTGAGGACGTCCAAATCTTGATGTACTTTTGGATATTTTGGAAAGAGTTTTGTATATTGACTCTGTGGTATAAATAAAGAATTATTTAGATGTTGTCGCAAAATTTTATGTTTTAAAGTAAATTTTTGATTTCTAGTGGCATCTCGTTTGTCCTTGGCCGACCAACCTAGTGTCCGGGATGCTAAGTTTTGACCGACTTAGTTAAGGCTAACTTAAGCTGTCTGACCGTCTGTGATCCTATGCATGCAAATAAATAATAAAATTTTAAGTCCACTTTATATTATATGCCTTTTGTGCCGAATATTCGATAATTGGTGGTCATATGGTGGATTATGATCTGTTACGTCATAATTGGTATCAGAGAAAAGAGATATCTTAAATTTGATCTGATTTATGCAGAATTTTAGGATAGATTAAGATTGGTCAAATGAATAGATGAAGGTATAGGACAACTAAGTTGGACCGGCTAGACTTTGTTATCCTAGTTCAGTCTATTAGGCTAGCACTAAGAAGGACCAGGATGTCGTATTTAGAAAACTAGGCCGAGATATTAATTAAGGACCGTGGTATGTAAGGACCGAGGTAGATGAAATGATCGAGGTATAAAGTGTATCAAGCTCAGAGCTTTAATCTTTAAATGCATTAAATAATTGATAGCCCTCTCCCTAATCTAAAAGTGCTGGAATAACTGATGCTGTGATATTTTGGTTATAGGATAATAACATGGCACATAAAACAAGGATTACGCAAGGTGGTACTAGTATTTCTCAAGATCGAGAAGTCGAATACTTGAACCCACTAGGAAGAATGGCTCATAGAATAGAATTAATGGAGCAGCGGCATGCAGCTCCAGTTCCTGCCCCTAACCCAGTTCTAGTTAATCCAAAACCCACGGCATATGAGAAGTTTACAGCTGAATGGGCGCCGGAATTCCTGGGTAAACCAAACCCAGTAAAGGTAGATATTTTGATTCGGAGATTGAAGAAGATATTTACTATTATTAGATATTCTGATCGGGAGAAAGTTACCTTTACAGTATAGAAATTAGAAAGAGAAGCTGATAGTTGGTGGGTAATGAAGAAAAGGGTATTGGGTGTGCTAGAAAAATTTTTTTTTTGAGTGATCTTTGAGGAAGCCTTTATGAAGAAATATTTTTCTTTTAACCTCCTGGATCAGAAAGAAGAGTTCATGCGGCTTAGACAAGGGAACTGCTTTGTAGCAGAATATGATGCAAAATTTATTGCGTTATCTCGGTATGCACCATATATTATGGAAGATGAGTCAAGAAAGGCCAAGAAGTTCCAAGGGTTAAAGGATGAAATTAGAAAGCAGTTGGTGACGCAAAAGCTTAGGACTTATGTTGTGATTTTAGACATGGCCCTGATATTTAAAAAGGAGCTTGAAACTCAAAAATTTTTCGCTAAGAGGACAACTAGTCAGATGAGTTTTAGTGAAGGAGGCAGTTCAGGACCTTTAGAACCTTCTAAAAAGGGAAATATGTCAGATAAAGGAAAAAGTAGTACTAAAATTCAGTCAGTGTCAGTGTTTAAGTTTCAGGGGTTAGCAGCAAACTGTATTCACTGTGGAGGGGAGCATTCAGGAAAAACTTGTTCTAAATTTACGGAGGCTTATTTTAATTGTGGACAATAGGGCCATCGAGTCAAGGATTGTCCCATACCTAGGAAGTTGGAGGAGAAGAAGTCTACTGTTCCAGTTAAAGCATTTACGGTGACTGTTCAGGATGTTAAAGTATTGTCAAATGTGGTTAAAGGTACTCTTCTTATTTGTAAAATTTCAGATTATGTTTTAATTGATTTGTTTCCCACACCTTGGATTTTGAGATATTAGTAAATGGTTAATCAGAGTAGCGCAGTGATGGCATGAGGACCCATAACCCAAAGATCTCATAATAAGAATAAGGACTTAAGTAAACAATAATTTTGAGGCTCGTCAAATTTCGAGGATGAAATTTTTATAAATAGAGGATAATTGTAAGGATCAAGTTTCTAATATTTAGTCTCTCGGCCTTGATGGGAAGATCATCCTAAATAGCATGATAGCAAGTTAGGATATTTTGTCGAATTAGATAGACGTCAAGAATGAAAAGTTGACCGATTAGCATGGTTGATCGGATTAACTTATTGACAGGTTTTAGCGAGAAAATGGGTAAAAATGATAGTTGGCAATGACCACGGATGAAATATGATAATGGCCGAGGAAGTTAGAAATAACCGAGATAATAATAATTGACCAAGATAGTTAATAATTGATAGTTAATAATCGGTCAAAGTAGAATAGTTGACAAGAATAGTTGATCGAAAATAATGAGTTAACCGGCTAATACAAGTTGATTGGTTAAGATAGGAGACCGGAGTAGATAAATAACAAGAATAAAATATTGACCAATTAGGAGAGTTGACAGGACTAGAATAAGTTGACCGAAATTAAAATCATTGACCGGAATTAACATAGATGATCGGAATAATGTAGTTAACCGAAATAATAAAGTTGACCAAAAATAATGAGATAAACAGGACAACCATGAAATAATGTTAGTTGGCTTTTCAGTTGTGAACAACTGATCCTAATGGACTTGGATTGGCACAAGACACTTTCCCAGGGATTTTAGGCGGTCTAGTAAAAGGGCTTCAGTAGACTTGACCATTCGTCTTTGACAAGAATATTTTCAAGGTCTTCAAAAAGACCCGGCAGTAGTTTACACGAATATTTTCAGAATAAAATGAGAATTTTTAATAACATAAGATTGTTAGAATTGTGTGATTGTTTGGACCGAGTCATCCAAATAGAGACATGTCTTTTTAGAAGCCAAACGAAAAATCAAACTATTTGGGAAAAATCTGTTTGAAAGAAAGCAATGTTGAAATCTTTCCTCAAGACGTTCTTTGATCTACCGGATGTGCTTCTCATCGGCTTATTTTCCCAGTAGTTTTAATATATTATTAAAAGAATTATTATGGACCGCAGGAATCAAGATATACTTTATTACTTTACTTTTTATATTATTTCCAGTAAGTCATGCGATTTGATTCTTATATATACCTTTCCTATATTTTCTTCGTACATTAGAGTCCCCTCACGTTTGATGATATGATGATATAAATCTTTTATTTATGTTTTGGTTTATTGTTAAATTATACAAATAGAAAATTGCCATATCAAATTGATATGGCTTCAAATTCTGAGCGCCAAATTACTGAACCCGAAACCATTTTTGGCGTATAGAGCGCATCCTGCACACACCATTGTGCGCCGGCAACCCAGTGCCACCGGGCGGCATTTGCCCGAGGGCCAGGCATCCCCTGGCTGCCGCCAACAGAGACGACAAGTTTGGATAACAAAGAAGGCAAAAAAAAAAGTCCTCTTGCTCTGAGTGAAATGGTAAGCGCGCGGTTAGAGAGCGTGTCCAATTACTAGGGAATTCACGCCTAATGCGAAGCCCTGTAAAGCCGGCTGTACCCTTGGCTGCCCGGTGGCAGAGGCTGCCGGATTGGGCTCAACGAACAAAAGAAGGGGAAGATACAGAAGGCAGCAGCTTGCGGTGAGCACCCAATGGTCGGCTGGGTGGCACGGTGGCCAGCATTTGGCCATTGGCACTTGACAATCAGCCGTTTCCAATGATTGCAATCATGGATAAAAATATCCATATTAATATCAGCGTTGGTTGTGATTTTATTGACATCAAAGAATACGTATTGATATTAAATATATTAAATAAAATTTTTTTTTAAAAATATTATAAGTTGATAGGCCTATATTAATCAATATTTTAAATATCGGCATATATATATTTATATATATATATATCAGTTGTGTTACTGGTATAAAAATATATCGAGATATTGTTATAAAATTAAAAAATATTGGCATCAAATCCCCTTAATACGATATATATTGGCCACTATTTGCATTTTTGGGGATTTCATAGGAATAAAATGCATACAATTGAAGCAATCGAAATAAACTCTCAAATCTCTCGTCATTTGTCAGCTACTAAATATATGAATCATTTAACCAAACATTTAAAGTTACACAATAATATTTAATGTGAAAAAATATTTCTCAATTATGAAAAAAAAGCCATGAAATAAGCTTCTAAATAAATTTACTATAAATATGATTAATTATAAAAATAATGTTATCCGAAAATCCTTTACTATAACTTGGGTTAATAATGATTAAATATAACATCTAATACACCTTATGACTCATAAGAAATAAATATATGAAAAAAATGAGTAATCAATTGGTAATATATTTAAAAATAAAAATTAGAACAACATATTTAAGTATAATAAAGAATAAAATTTAGATTAAACATCAATTGGATGTTAAAAAACTTCCTTCTCTCTCCCTTTTTTCCCTTCTCTCCCTTCATTAAGTGGCCCTGTGTTGAAAATGATCTTCGATATTTATCCTAAAATAATGTAATATTTTTATATTTAGTGTTAGCTCATGCGCTATTTAGGCACACATCTAGCATAAATAGCGACACGTGTCATGCATGATTGTCCCTTGGCCACATACAAGTGGCATCCATTATGTTATTTGTATATAAGCATCTCCTTGACCAGGCATGAATCATGCCCATTCTTTTATCTACACACGTGCTTATTAGGTGTTAATAGTCCTTGTCCTATGTGTGAGCGCCCAATCACATGTCCATTAAGGGCCGTCTCTCCTACTATCAGGTCTCAATTTTCACATTTTTATAGGAATTAACTCGATTATTTTATTAATAAATAATGAGTCTAAATTAGCGAAGAACATAATCTTCACATCGATATGATAATCGATTCAAATATATATACATTAATAAATCTAACAATAGGACTCAAACGTTGCCACACTCAAAAGTGACTCTGAAAGATCGATTATACCAGAAAATCAAATTATACGTAATGAGATACATCTAAACAATATAAATTAACATGCCAAAAGATGATACAACATTAACGTTGCCATAATTTTCTTCTACTAAACAGGACAACTTTTATGGTACATTGCTGACCACAAAAATATAAAAAGAGATACATCAATATAGAACCACAAGACCAAAGTAAACATTTTAAAGCTACTATCTTAAGATGATACAACATTAAATTTCTAATTCTATTCTCATCGGACAGCTCTTCCATTAATATTATCCTCCTACAAGTGATTCGGGCCGCTAATCTGAAGAATATTAGCTAAAATATAAATAAATATGAGTCAAAAATTTATTAATATATATAGTTTATATAATTTAATATATAATTCGCATTAAAACATGCCGAAACGATAGTAGATCAAGTTCAAATGTAATGATGTAAACTTTTATAATAATTATGCACAATTTCTAAATTTCCTTTATGTGGGTCTAAATCAATCGTGCTATACAAAATCGTAAAATTTTTGTGGATAAAATGCTAATAAGGCATTACCGACTAAGGAGCATATAATTAAAACCCGAATTATATTTATTTTTATACAATTGAGGACCTTATGCTACTATTTAAGATCCGTAAATTGGATGTCATACATATAACACTATAGATGGACCTGAATGCTACTTTCACCAACGGATGATAGGTTCGACCCCAAATCACTACTACAATATACTAATGTATTTCATAATATACTATCATTGATATTTTTATAATAGTTTGATATTTAAACGAATAAAAATTTTACATTATTTCATATAATTTTTATATTTTCTAATCTCAAAAAATATTCTTAATTTTTAATAAATTATAGAGTTTTCCTTCAATTTCTTAT
>JAOVVI020008890.1:0-13927 GCA_028571085.2 Nepenthes alata
GGTTAGTTTAAAGTGCTTTAAGACACCTTTCTCTGGGTCCCCGGTCTATTATGTTGTAGAAATTTCCATCTAGTAAGAAGTGTAAAAAATGAAATTTTATAAGATGAGGTACTTGTTCATGAATTAGTTGTTTATTCTGAGGTTAATTGGATCTCTAAAGTGGGGACACTTAGAAAATCTCTGAAGAGATTTTCAAATATGATGGGTGCTTGACATTTATTCATTACTCCAAAAATCATTCAAAATTAAGTCATTTAATCTTCAAATTCATAGGCATTTTGGACACTTTAAAATGTGTTGTGCAGATGCATGCAACACAAAAGCACATTTGACTAATTTTTGTGCAGTCAGAATAAAAATAAAATGTATATCTTGTTTTCCATTTTATCTTTGTTTTCAATTATTTGAATTAAATTCATTGCGATGAACCTTGATGCAACTAGGTTAATCCATGGATCAATTGTTTAGAATTGTGATACTTGATTTCATGCAGTGCATATTATTGTATAGTGAACTTCTCTCAATTTCATATGACTTTCATTAGATTGTGATGTGAGATTGAGGGCATGTATCATGGTTCATATTTAGAGTCGTAAGTGATATCTCTCGGAATCTGATGATTACAGACAGAAATCATGTTAATCTTGACCTTTACAGGTCTATGACATGCAGTATGAATTAAATGAAGTAGAAGCAAGGAGAGAATATTACCCTTCCACAATTTCATTTGTAAATCTATTGAACGCTCTTATCTCCGAAGAGACCGATTTAAGTGACAGGGGGCATAGGTACTTGGTCTTCTTTTCCTTCAAGTTGATGACATGTTTTAGTTTCTCTTTGCCCAAATGATTCACTACTATGCTGAATGGCACTCTCCGCAGGTTCATTGGCATCTTTAGATTCATATATGATCATGTATTTCGGCCCTTCCCACAAAGAGCCTACGCCGATCCCTGTGAGAAGTGGCAGTTGGTTGTTGCTTGTCTTCATCACTTCCGATTGTGAGTTGTATGGTGCTTCCCTGTATTACTTTTGTGCTATTCTGGCAATCTATGTCAGCAGTTGGCACCCAGCTTTTAAAATGCCTTTTTTGTTGCTTAAGCCATCTGTTAATTGTTACATGATGTGTTTTGTGATGCTACCATTGATGCAGTATCATGGATAAAAATATTGGCCAATATGTACCACTATTAGGAGGCTTTGATTTTAATATGTCATGATATTGGGAAATATTTCGATATGTCATCGTATTTCTAACATTTTTGGTATATCAACTTTTTTTGCTTAACTTAAAACTACATTTTTTAAATATATCTAAATTTTCTAGAAACTTAATCCACTGTTTTGTAGTCATACAAAAATGTATATATTAAAAGTTTTAGGGTATTTTTCAATAACCTAGAAAGATATCAAGATTAATTTTTAATAAAATTGTCTAATACTCCTCAAATAGGTAACTAATTGGATAAAGACGATGTACATACCTCACTTTGATGCGGTGACAAGATTTTTTTGTATTCAGTATGTCCAATATCGACATGTATCGATCGCTTAATACGAACGATATTAATGACTGTAATCGATATCAATATTTTCATCCATGGTAGTATCACTTGATAGTTGTCTCTTTTCAGTTTCCTCTCTGAGATAGCTTTTGCAATTCAGGAGTATGGAACCTTTTGTAAATTCATATGGTGTACACTATGCAGGATACTGAGCAGATATGTTGTAACAGATGAGGATATTGATTCTGTAGTAGAAGGATCACAGATCTCTTCTTTGGCACAACCTGCTCAACTCCAAATGCAGCTTCCTGTTGTTGAGCTGATGAAAGTATGTGCAAGGAGATTTTATAATTCGTGTTCTTCCGCCCTCTCTTCTCTCATGTGTGTGTAATGGTCCCATTTCTGATGTGAATCCACCATGTGTTGAAGTTCGACTGAAAATCATTTGGCATCGTATGGTTCGTTTTTGTCCTGTGATATAATCAAATAATGGGTCACAGGGGAAGCTTGGAAAGTTGAAGTGGATGTGGGAGTAATCCATATCCAATTTTCACCTGAAAAGTTTATGATGTGTAAAAGCTTGTTCTTCTGCTTGACAATAACTTAAAATCTTTTTCAGTGACATGCTTTATATTGCTTGCTATTTGAAATCCTTTGAGTTGGTTACCTCGGATATCTCTCATAGTCGAATGATAAAACTTGTTGGAGAATGTCAAGAAGCCATCGTAGAAGCTTAAGCTGCTAGGAGAATGCCCAATAATGATTTTATAGTCTAACATTCCCCTCGTGCTAATGTCTTTGGGCATGATGTGTAGATTAAGCAAAAGCTATTCTGTACATTATTCTAATCTTTTTTTTTAATGAGGTGTTCCAAAAATCGAATTCACAACCATTTGGTCAAAGTATTCTAATATCATGTTCAAGAAACTAACTGACAACAACATTTAAGCTGTTTAATGTAGTAGGGCAAATAATGGTGTATACTCTAATAGAGACGAAAGTGAGAATGCCCTAGCGGAGGAAAGGACTTGTCGAGCTATAAAGAAAAGCCTTCCTTTGGGACTATGGCGTTCTCTATTCTATGTGTAGATGACTCCTTGTGTAGATGGGTAACACCCCCCTTGCCTTGTTAACGTTTAGTATATTACTCAAGATAAGAGTTTTTAAAGAAAAAGCATGAGGATAAATAGAGCTTCAAAAAATTGCTACATCATTGCCTTACCATGGATCAATATTGGTATAAGTTTCCATATTAGTATCAACTTCCATATCAATAACATGCTATTAATTGTATCGGGTAATATATATTGGTTTTGACTATGTTAGTTGATGATTGTAAGGGACATTGCAGATGCAAAATTATCTTCATGACCTTATCAAATTAAATGATATATACTAAAATTTGATCCTTTGTATCATATATTTTTATATTTGACGGGTTTAGCCATTTTTGTTTAATGTAATCAAGGCTTTTATAACAAATAATTGCTAGTGAGTAGTAAAATGGCAAATGTAGGGTGAAATAAAGTTTACTCTAGCAACAAGCAAATCAACTAGCAAATACAATGATACAATACAAGTTACAAAACAAACAAAGCTCGTTAGCCAGGCAATAATTCCTTGTTGAATTCACTACTATGTTAATCTTTGTCTTGGAGTGAACTTAAAGCATTGCTTGGTTTGGACCATTGAATTTCATACCCTCCTTGGTTATTGAAAAAATATGCAAAATGCCACTGCAAATCTCACTACATTTTGTGAAACCCGTGGTACTCATCAAATGGTCATGATATTGCTAATTGGACTCAAGATACAGACAGCGGTAAACCTAAAATGGTTTATGAGGGGCGAAGGTTAATCTGGAGGCGCTCTTCATATCAGGGTTGGGGGGGTATTAGTAATAAGGGTAGGAGGTCCATATCGATAATGGAAGATAACTAGAGGTAACATTAGTTTTGATAACTATAACTTATTATTAGCAGAGGATGATAATGCCTGTTGCAATGTCTTGGGCTCATTGTCATGTGGAGCAACCACGACAGCCTCTCCTTTAATCTTGAAACAACGATGGGGAATACTACCACGATGACTTCTATGTAATCAAGGTGGTTGTAAATTATCATCTAATGGTGTACTCTCACTAGAAGGCATTTCCTAGGAGTGGGAGAAATTTCTTCTCCATTCTCAACTAGGCCTTTGAAGTGCCTTCCTCTTGATCTACTAACTCGAAAAAGTCTGAGTTTATTTCCCACAATATCTATAGCGTGAATGAACAAAAGGAAGATGGGAGTGAAAGCCATATATACAGTCCTTATAATTGTGACCCTTGATCAGTCAAAGGACTCTTACTCACATGACATTAAAGTGGGCAAACTCACTTTATTGTAAAAGGCCCACTATGGGCTTAAAACTACTAAAACTATCTATTACCTATTGAGAATCAGAATCTCTAGCTCTTTGGGTTCCCCTTTTCTCTTCTTTTGTAAGTTTGATGTGGTGGTGATCACCCATTTTCTCATCTTAGAGGTTGGAATAAGACTGGTCTTTGAGGCAAGGGGCGAGGATGGCTAGTCGGTTCAATAATGAGAGATACAGGCTGATCATCACCCCTGTTGCCATCATGATCCAAGGGAAAAGTATCATCCCCACTACCACCTCTACTCCTTGAATCATCACTGCTACTAGATCTAATGACTTAGGGAATAATAGATCTTTCATCCTTTTCCCCTCCTCCTGACTTGGTCCTGCAATAGCTGCACCTTACCACCACCTACCTCGAATCCTTCCAACTTGGCATTAATCTACTCTGAATTTTATTGTTCAAATTGTGTTTTGGGGCGAAAAAATCATTATGTTAGTGTTTGAAACACGACATTCAAGCCAAATCAAGCAAACAAAAGAAAAATGACTAAAACTGACATATCACGGGTTGCAGTAAATCTCAGCCTGAAACTATTATTAAATATTATTTACAGCATAATCAAAGCTTTTGGAAGAGGAAATTGTTCGGAGGAAGGTTATTATGCTTTGGTTAGGCTTTGATTTCGTTGTATTGAAGAAAGTGATTGGGTTCAAGAGGAAGAGATGAATTGGAGTGCAGCAGACGACCTAGTCTGGTAGGGTTTGTATTGGCCATGATAAACATAGTGGCCGATAATTTATCTATGTACTCAATATGGATGCATATGACTATTATGACCCTGAATTTGTAAATTCCAGTATCAGCCTCTTTTGATGCGGTACATATTGGCTAATATTTGATCCATGGCCCCTACGTCATCCCAGCATTTCATTTGGAGAGAACCCAGCTTCATAGACTGGCAGATTTAGACCTTATGAATCACTAGAAACAAAAGATTGCGAAGGCTACAAGCTAATGGTACAGTGGAAGAAAATATGCTTCTGAATTATGTGTGAACAATTATCCTCATGAGGGTGCTATTTGTGTCTAATAGAATTTTCAAATTATTTTTGTTCCAGCAAGTTCTAAACTCTTAATTGACATTGGGAACATAAGTAGACAGCCTTGAAAGTGTCTCGTAAGGTAGGCAGGCCTTGGGTCTCCAAGTGCCCCATCCAGCCATTGCCATATTTTTTAATTTATTCTTTCCTTTTATTTATTGTTTCCGACTACACTGACACCATGAGTTATATGTACTTCACATGATTTGGGCTTGTGTTGGCTGATAAAATCTACTATATCTGACCTCCGCAGGATTTTATGAGTGGCAAAACTGTATCTAGGAATATCATGAGTATTCTATCACCTGGGGTAAATGTCATCATTACTGAGCGCACAGGTCAAATCTATGGACTTCTTCTCGAGAAAGCAGTGCATCTTTCTATGGAGATTATCATCCTTGTTTTGGAGAAGGATTTACCACTTGCAGATCATTGGCGCCCTCTTTATCAGGTGATCTATTTCAAAATTTCTGATTCCTTTATGTGCAAAACTTCTCAAAATGATTTTGTTCCAGGATGTAGTCACTTTATTATGTGATGATGTCTAGGATTTGGTCTAGGGTTATTATTAAAAATCTGCTTGGTTAGAACAAAAGAGAAACCTCTGTTTCATTTTTTTTTTCCTGATATTATTTGGGTGGGGTGAAGATTCTGAGGCTACATTCAAGGGGTGATGTCCCTGTCATTGCCGCATTGTTCAGCAATAATTGTGAGGGGTTGTGATTGTCAAGTGGTCCCATGTGGTGGTTGTTGATAGGCAAATGTCTTGCTACTCTATTGATGGATTGAGATTTGAGAGATGAAAGGCAAAAAGAAAGATGGTCATTTAGGTGTGGTTGTTTGTGGCTAGGTGGTAGTATGTGATTCTGCCTTAGACCATCATTAATACTTACTGCTACATATGATGTTATTATTATGAGATTTAGTATGTTAAGGCAGTTAAAGGTTTAACCTTATTGGTCAGTGGAATCTTGCTGCTGGATAATGGGGATCAATTTTGATTTTAACTTAAGCAGTGTTTGATCCAAATTGAACGGATTGATCACTACTTGGCCAATATTGCCAAGGAACTTAGAATGCTTGTTGCCCCTTCTATGCTCAGTGAGTTGTCCTTAGGTTTTTGTTATTAATGAACAAGCTTCTTATTCATTCATAATTTTCCCTGTATCTTGCACAGCCTTTGGATGTAATACTCTCACAAGATCATAATCAAATTTTAACATTGCTGGAGTACGTCAGATATGATCTTCAGCCACTAATTCCCCAATGTTCTATCAAAATCATGAGCAGTTTGAGGTATCCATTGTATCCTCGGTCTCTTGTTATTATCTTTTTTGACCCCTAACATGTCAGTTGTGCCAGGCAGCTGCAATGCTGCTTGATTGCTTTTGTTTCTGTTTTCTTTCCTTCCTCTTTTTCCCTGCTTGGGAGAATTCTGCTTTGTTTTCTTCTTGTCTCTCTTATGCAACCCAACTTTGTTATGATAGTTTTTTTTCTGGGTAATTAGTGTTTTGATAATTTCCTTGTTTTGATAGTTATCGGATGGTAGGGCTTGTACAATTTTTGTTGAAGTCCAATGCTGGAAGTTCTTTGGTTGAGGATTATGCTGCATGTCTGGAATTACGATCAGAAGAGGGCCAGGTTGTAGAAAACATCAGTGATGATCCGGGTGTTCTCATAATGCAGGTACATATGTATGTCTATGCTGGTTTATATAATTCTTTCTTTATATAAATTGTTTTTGTAAGTGTCATGTGTGTTTGTGTGCAGCTTCTGATTGATAACATCAGTCGACCTGCCCCAAATATAACACATTTTCTGCTGAAGTTTGATCTAGATGGACCCATTGAACGCACCGTATTGCAGCCCAGGTTTCATTACAGGTTAGTGGCTCAGACTGTTTTGCTCGATTTCTGATTCAGCACTGTAATTGAAAACCTGTCTTTGAATTTGTGCATTGAGTGCTTCATATACAGTTGCCTGAGGGTTATTCTTGATATCTTGGACAAGCTTTCAAAGCCAGATGTAAATGGATTGCTTCATGAATTTGGGTTTCAGGTTAGCTCTTAATCTGGTATATACTAAATACTGGAAATATTAACTGTGATTTCTGTGGATTTTGCACTGAATTTGCACAATTGCTGCATGAAGCTACTTAATGAGTTATGTGTGGATCCACTCACATGCGGCCCTATCATGGATCTGTTGAGTAATAGAAGGTATCTGTTCTTTGTAAAGGTACAGATTCAGTGTGCTTCGCTCTCTTTTTATACTGCATTCTCTTTAAAATTCATAAATAACCGACTTTGTTACAAAAAAAAAAGCTTTTATTCTGTTGTTATAGCATTTGGAGACAATATGTGTTGCTCCACTTCCTAAAAGAAATAGTGCTCAGGCATCACGAATCAGCTCACTCCATCAGGTTATACCTAGTCCCTTAGTTTTAATGTTTTCCTGCTTAACATTTCTTGCTGCTCTCAATTTCAGTTTGATACATGTATTGTATATGTTATGCTGTGCCTCCGGACTGGGGAAAAATGTGAAGCTTGGTTGCAGATGGTCTTTGACTTTGGTGTTTTGTTGTACTTTAGGAATGTATTCCTATTGCTTTTCTAGGGAGTAAGTAATGCTGTACACATTGTTCTAAAACTAAATCAATGGTTCTCTTGTCTTTTATTTACAAATTTAATTGTGATTCCAACCTCGGAGGATAAATGATTTCCCCTTGTTTCAATCTGTCTAAATTTGGAAGTGACCAGCTGATTTCTGCTGGTTGTCCTTCTGATTCAATTTTGAATACTTTAGTTCTGACAATACTTTAACCCAAATCAAGTTCCTGATATCAAATACTTGTCCGTAGGATTTTGCCCCAGCAATATATCAAATTTAAATTTTTTGTATGTGTCTTGTTTATATGCCTTTGGGGAAGCATTTGGGGACATCATCATGGAATATGGTATTGTCTTATGGTTGGCTGTTGGATGACTTTATTATCATAAAAAGTCTAGCTGCAGCAGTAAAGACAATATTATACCCATGTCAATATGACAAACATTATTCGTAAGTTATTTGGACACCCAGAATTACTTAGCTGACTAGCAGCTTCTCTTCCCCATCCCATGGCACATTACTTCTCTTTTGTTTTAAATTTTCTGTTTCCTTTTTATTCCACTTTATCTCGCCCTTTTTCCTGGTTTCATTTCAATTCCTAAATTGGGGAATGATGGGCAGGTGTATTGTGATTGTCCATCCCATTTAATTTTGAATATTTAGTTTCTTGAAATGGATACATTTAACAAATGAAGGGTCCTGTTTATTGTATAATTGTCTGCAAGACTTTGCCAACTCATATGACAAGGATTATTTATAAGTTGGTAAGACTGTCAAGTTCATTTAGTTGCAATGGATCTCAAGCCAGAAATTGTAATACATTTAGTTTCTCTTTCCAGTAAGACTATCAAATTCATACCCCTTTTTCTTGCCTGCTCCATCACCATCTCCGGCTACATCACCATTTCTGTCATTTGCACTGCCATTCTTCAACATATTCTCTTTTGTAGCATCTCTTTTGGCTGATTCTGTTTTATGTTTCTTTCAATTAGTTGTTTGTGGTCTCTGTGGTTCATTATTTTAGCGGAGAGATTGACAAATGTCCATGAAACAGCATCTTTGGGGTAGTCTCTCTTTTTCTTCTGTTGTGCACAAATATTTTCAGTAAAACTCATAAAAAAATACTAAAATAGTTTTAAGAGATATTTGAAACAAAAAAGAGATACATAGATCATAAAAAGAGGAACTCTTCTTCCTCCTGCATTTAACTTCTGTTTGGTGGGGGGTCTTATAAACCGAGGTCCACATATAATGAACTCTTTTTTCTCCGCCATTTTACTTCTGTTTTGTGGGCTGGAATCTTATCATCCACATTCCACAAGGGTGGCATTAGTTGTTGTCCTTTCTGTCATGTTGAATCTGAAACAGTTATATTTATATGCCACCAGCTCCTTAATAACAGGTGTTCTTTTGTTGTGTCCTTCCCATGGATTAAAATATCGGTATGGGTATTAGTGTTGGTGTCACTTGCAACTATATCGATATTTGACATATTCTACAATATGTATCGGTATCAAATATATTGAAAGAAAAAATTTTAAAAATCATGAGCTGATAGAGAAATACTAATCGATGTATAGTAATATATCATTGATATGCCAACATATCACAATATTGTTGCGATATTAAAAAATATTGGTATCAGAGGGTCATATACAGATACATATTGGTCGATAGTTAAAATATCGACTAATATTTTATTACTAGCAAACCTTCCTTTTCAAGCAAGGACTTGGCTGCACCCCTACCGTATTTATCACTAGCAAACCTTGCTAATTATTTGAATGGTATTTGTCCTCAAGTAAATATTATTTTTCTTATGGTCTAATCATTTTCAATTTAGACTTTGTCTCTTTTGCTTTTACATATGACCACTTTCTTTTCTAGTGATCATATATGTAATCAAACCAAACCAATTAGTGGAATGATAACATATATTTTTGCCTCCATTCAACTTCATTGCTGGCCTTTTATTCTGCTAGTTCCTACTATTATAGTCACATGTATAGAACTATTTTCCTATGTGTGCTGGGATCATTGATCAAAATATGGTCCAATATGCATTGGTATTCAGAGCTCTCAATACCAATATCTTCTGAGACATTATCGCAATTGGTCACTTGATGACATTTCGTGATATAATGACCGATGTTGTCAATATGTACTGGCCATTAACCAATGAGGCTATAAAGCCAATTTGATAAAAGTTTAGTGTATAATTCAGTTTTGGTGACCGGTATACCCCGAACCAATAACAATATTTATACTGATGCCTGCATCAATATTTTAATCCATGGCTGTAATGCTTGCTTTCTTGACCTTTGCAAGCTTAGTTGTTCAAGCTTCTGGCAGTGGAATTAAATGCATCATTTCAAATTCCGTGCTTAATTATTGAAATTTGTTCTTCATATTTATATTGACAATAATACTAACCATTTTTATTTTTATTATTTCCTAATCATTTGCAGTTTAGATGCTGGTCTCTTTATCTTTTAAGATACTTTATTTTCTTTTGATCATATATATTTAAACCAAACCTAACAAATAAGTGGTGTTTGCTACATGGGATTTGGCCTCCATTATGTTCCGTTGTTGGCAACTTGGCTGTCTCCTTTGCTTTGCTAGTTTCAAATATTGTGATCACATGGATTTTTGCCTCCATTCAGCTTCATTAAAGGCCATTTCCATTCCTCTGTTTAAAATATTGTAGTCACATGTATAGTACAAGTTTTCTATATGGTCTGTAATGCTATTCAACCATTGCAGAGAGCTTGGTTGTTAAAGCTTCTGGCAGTGGAATTGCATGCTGGTGAGATGACATGTTCTAGTCATAGAGAAGCATGTCGCAGTATTCTTGCTTTTCTCTTTGGACAGTATGCAGTTGACTTGGACAATGATCAAAATACTGCCAATACTGTTGCTTTTCTAAATGGAGCTGGAAATGCTGGTGCTGGAATTATAAGTAAGAGTAAGGTATTATACTAGATATTGCTTCCCAACCGTGCAAATTAGTTTTTGCTGATGTGTATTTCTTTCCCATTTAATGTTATTCTTCATTGTGGCTGATTACATAGTTGTGTGAGTTTGTAATTTTGCCTGAATCTAGAAAACCTTGCTGTATTTTTCAATAGCCAAAAAGCTTACATATTTAAGTATATGGGGAAACTTAAAAGAGGGAGAAGAAATCAGAATGTCTGTCTCATCCCACCCATCCATGCTTGTATGTTATTAATATTCATCTTCTTTGATTTGAGGTCCTTATTGTGATGGGATGGGAGGAGATATGGTAGAAAAAGATTGCTCATTAATATTTCCTAACTTTCTTAAAATAGAATGCCTTTGGTTTCACTAGAGCACCCGAGCATGGAAGAATATTGGCATATATATATATACACATTCAAAGCATCCCCTTAACTATAAAAACGTTTGCTGACAGCTATTACTAGTATTTTAAACAAATTCTTTTGACAGCGGCTTGCCATTCATTGCCAACTGAACAAAGATATCCTCTCACTGTTTGAGGATCCTCTATCCTCTTATCTGCCACCTTATTGTTGTTTTGAAATATGAAATATTCTTTCATACCTTTCATGCCAAATTTCATAAAATTTCAACCCACTAACAATGTGCACTCTTGAGAGCCTTTGAAGCATTCTTGCATTTCCTTTTCTTCTGATCCACATCACTTATTGTGTTTAGTGGTTTAATGTGCTGAGCCAACCAACCATCCGTTCCCAATTTGTCTAGAATACATGCAAATAACAAACAAGTGGTCATGAGTTTCAGTTTCAGCCCCTTGGGTACACAAATAGCACCGTTGGTCAATAGGAATGTGCAGTTTGATCAATCAATCATTTATGGGTACTTTTTTTTTTTTTTTTGCATTGCTAATTTACTAACAAAGCTGTGCTCGGGACATTTTGTTTTCCTGTATGATTCTGGTCCATTGCATCACTTACCAGCATAGTTATTGTTTTATGGTTGTTCTTATCATGAAAGTGTTTTTAAAAAGATCGAAAAATCACTTCTAAATTCTCTCAGCAGAAATACAATTTCAATTATCAAAGTACTACTAACAGTATATACTACATATTGGTTCACGTTGTACCACATGGGCATGGCCAGTCTTTAAACAGTTGATTGGTTTCAGTCTAGAAATGGCTTTTTCATGGGGCTAAATGAAGCTAGTTTATTCTGTACTTTGTACTTCTGTATTAGCATGGGCTCTTTATGATGCATTCAGTGCTAAGGTCTGTTCACAACCATCAAGTGATCAAGCATAATTTGAGTATTGTTCTTTGAGAATATGTTGGTTCATTAAACAAGTTTGAAACTGCTGCTGCTTGCTTTTGTCTTTGCAGAGAAGAAAATTCTAATATAGGTTATTCCTTGTTTCATCTTCAGGTGTTGGAATTGCTTGAAGTGGTCCAATTTAGGCCTCCTGATGTTTCTATGAAATATTCACAAGCTATAACTAACGGAAAGTTTAGTATGCTGGTAGGTTTGAGTTCTGGTGACGAGTGATTGCTGCTATCCTGTTACATTAGTGATTGAAGCACTAATTCACTGTGAAGAACTGGAGTTGATCTATTTCTTATCGAATTGGTCATTTTATATATTTATCCTATAGGTAGAAGACATACTGAGAAATTCTATGTCTGAAAAGGGTGGAGCATACTATTATTCAGAGCGAGGTGACAGACTAATTGATCTTGCTTCATTCCGGGACAAGCTTTGGGAGGTTCACTGTCATAATGCTAATGATGTTCATATGATTTTTGAAAACGAATTTTTACATATTTGAGCATCTTATGTAAGTTTTTCTCTCGCACCCTCCAGAAATTCAATATACTAAATCCTCAGCTCGGGTCCATTGGAAATGAAGCTGAGCTTAATTCTATAAGAGAGATGATACAGCAATTGTTAAGGTGGGCTTGGAAATACAATAAAAACCTTGAAGAACAAGCTGCCCAACTTCATATGTTAACTGGGTGGTGCCAGATAGTTGAGGTCTGTCCTTTGTTTTATTCATTCACCTTTTTCTGTGATGTTTTACATGGATTTTAAGCATATTTGCTCTTAGTTCCACGTTCCTAAATTTGTGCTGCCGGCCTTTGATTTGCAGGTCTCTGCTTCCAGAAGATTATCATTGGTTGAAAATCGATCTCAGATTTTATTTCAGTGAGTCATTTTCTTAAATTAGCATGCTCCCTCCATCAAGTTGTGCCATAACATTTTAATTTTGTTTTTGGCAGACTGCTTGATGCCTCATTGAGTGCTTCTGCTTCTCCAGACTGTTCTCTTAAGATGGCACTGTTATTAACTCAGGTATTCTTATTCCAGTAGTTATTAGCTATTACCATTATTCTGAAATTTTTTGCAGAGTGCGCCATCTTTCTGTAGCTGATCACTCATGACCTCAAATGTTCCTACTTCGTAGGTTGCTCTGACATGCATGGCCAAGCTGCGTGATGAGAGATTCTTATCCCCTGGCTGTTTAAATTCATATACTATCACATCCCTTGATATTATCATGCTGAAACAATTAACGAATAGTGCTTGTTTGTCCATATTGTTTAAGCTTGTTCTGTCAATCTTGAGGCATGAATCATCAGAACCCTTAAGGAGACGGTATGGATCTGATGTATTTCTGGTGCTATCGCTGTGCTTGGCGTGATTGTATTGATTTGTCTCTAAAGCTTTCATTTCTAAACTCAGGCAATATGCATTGTTACTCAGCTATATCGAATACTGTCAGCATATGCTTGATCCGAGCGTCCCAAGGAGAATACTGGAGTGTCTTCTTGGTAATGGTCAAGACAGTGATGATATGGATCTTGAAAGGGTATCCGTTTTTTGGATCTTATTGCATATGCATATGTATCTATCATGGATGAGAATAACAGTATCGCTTTTGGTTGCAGTCATACGTGGCCTTCTGTATCAATATCAAATGCTAGAGTTACAATTTTTTTTCTTGTTGAACACATCAAAATGAGTTATATACTAAAAATCAATCATCTTTAATCATATATTTACATGTTTGAGTTTTACTCAAATTTATGAAAATTAATCATAATATCTTTCTTAAAGATTGAAACTTTCCAAAATTTTTTGTCTTTGTATATTTTATATCTCTACTAAACATGTGAATTTAGGCTTAAGCAGAAGATTTAGAATTTTAGGCATATTTAATTTTTTTCATCTGATGCTATATTTGGTTGGTGGAAATAGAATTTATATTCCCACCTTATTCCCAGTGGAATATTTATTCCACTGTTTTGACACGGAATAAATATATTTGAATGAATAGTTATTCCCAGATATCTGGGAATAAAAAATACCTCATG
>JAOVVI020008891.1:0-13927 GCA_028571085.2 Nepenthes alata
AATAATATGATCAATATTTTAGAATTTTTATTATGACATAATCCTAACATGTTTTATTCGGTATATATCAATATATGAAAATATATATACTCTGTTGAGTATTATATTAATTCTTATTTCTATTTTTGCTAACCTTTCAGATTAATAAACTTAATAACTTGTATTGTAAGAAGAAAGTTTCTGAAGATTTAATTTAGAATGTTTTATTGTAATCTATGAGTTCAAAATTGTAACTTTTATTTTTTAAATTTTAGTATTTCGTTTATATTCGTATTATGTTGTCGACCAATGATGATGATATTGGTAAAAATGTTTAAATTTAATTCAGTAAATTTAAAAAAATTATAGATTGATGCTCTTATTTTAGTTTAAATATTTTTCCTTACTTTTAGTTGAAGTCAAAAAATAATCGTATATTCAAAGCTACTTTCGTATATAACCATTAGGTTCTCGGATTCGATCATTATATTCATTTTTAGGTCATTTAATGATAATTAATGCAAGTTTGCATCCCAATTTGGTTTAGATAGAAGTTGATAAATTAAATAATTGATTTTTGGGTTTTAATTTCAAATCGAACTAAGATAATTATTGATTAAGGAATATATTAATTTTGACTTTAGGTCAGGGACATGACACCTATTATACACAAGTGAAAAAAATGATATTTAACTTCAATTATAGAGTATTATAGATGACTTATATACAAATCTTAAATAATAGCGTATTGACTTTAAGCAATCGAAAATATGTATTGTCCGATCTTTAAAATTTGCCTTTTGATTTAGTTGTTGTGTGAGTTACTGATTCTTAGTTCTTAAAATTTCATATATTTTTGATATAATCATTCAATTTTCATATTTTTAAATATGCTTTCACATATTTCTTGGTCTTCTTACATTTTTTTTGTACACTTCATAGGCTTTCGTATATTCATATATGTTAAACAATTTACAAACTATCATATTGTTGAGCATATATATCTAAAATTGGACATTTCAAATTTTTACATATAATTATAATTTACTGTCATTTATACTTTAATTATATTTATTCATATGTTATATAAATATACTTTGTAAAGTGTTTGTCGCATATTTAAAATGTTCAAATCCTTTTTAAATTAGCAAACTCAGATATCTTGTTGAATTGGACAGATGACTATTCTTAGAAAAATAGTTCAAAAATATTTTATTCATTATATTTTGAGTTTGTGTTAATATTTGAATATTATCCTTTAAGGACAGAATTTAAAATTTCACTATATATATATATATATATAGTTAGATTATGGGTAGATATTTTTGGATTGGGCAAGTACATTACATTCAGGCTAAACGGGAAATGTTTGGCCACCTGTGAAAATCACAAGTTCGGAGATTTTGTTTCGCGTACAGATGAAATAGGATTCTGTTTCACGAATCTAAGTAGTAGGATTGTGACCTTAGTTGAAATCGACCACTTAAATTTATTTATATTATTAATTTTTTTAAGAATATAACAAATTTGATAGGTCGGCTTTAGTTGAGGGTGCAATCTGACCGCTCAGATTGCCAAAACAGGATCCCTGGCTCGGAAAACCGCAACAATTATTTTGGTTAATATTGCATGATTTGGTTAAAAGTGTCTCTAACCTAATTCATAGTTGGGACATTAATTTTGATTAAATTTTATATTTGATATTATTATTATTATTTAGTCTTATTAAGATCGTGACATCTATTTCACCTCCCAGAGTTTTGAGGAGGATATTAATTATAGTATTAATATATTAATATAATATATTATTTTGTAATATTTAGTTTTTAAATATGTATTTATTTAGTTTCATATTTTTTTAAACTTTTTAATATGCAGTTATTTCCTTATAGTATCCTCATCGTATACATAAATGCAAATAATAATGATTGATATTACTTCATATTTTTTTTTCAAAAAAAATAAGAGTTACTTATTCAATTTATTTATAATCATTTTACAAACCACTCTATATGTAGCCTTCATCTAAAATTTTTCATTTCGTTTTTTTAATCTCAATAAATCCTATATAAAAAAATGAATTAGAAATAAGTAAAATATCTAATAAAACCTAATTTGAAATAATAAAACAGAACTAAAAATCCAATGTGAAATTAGATTTGAAACTTTCCATTGAGTTGATACAACTGAAAATCCAAAAAATAAATAAATAAATAAATATATATATATATATTAATTACTAATACGTTCGTAGATTTGAGTTATTGTATGGATTAGGGAGTCTTCAGATTCCTTGCGTTAGGTTGAACACGAACGGGTCCAATCTCCGTATCTCTCAACCTAAATTCTGCACAATACAAGCAGCCAACGAGAGATCAGAAGATTGGCGGGACTCGCTCATTGATTTATTCTTTGACGCTCTCAAATAAATAATATTTCCAAAAGAATAGAAATATACGAGAATATGAAAGTATATGAAATGTAAAAGTGATGCCGTTCATATGCAGGAGGTGCAAGTAAGAATTTGAGGAGGTTTGGGCTTCCATTGGGCACTTGGGGAGTCTCTTATTATGATTGTTGGATGGGAGCCACATTTTTGGAGGAAGGAAAGCTTAGTTCCTTTCCGGCCTTTGTGAGTTTAGACTTGAGTGTGCATATTTTTTCTTCCTCTCTCCTCTGGGCGAAGGAGGTGGGCATTTGTAGTGCTTCATGGTGAAGGCTTTGGGCGCCAAGGCTGACGACAGGTGTCCCACTTAGGTTCGCCGCCTACTAGGCACTAGCGGTGGCCACCAATGTCAAGTGTCGTCTTGTGGTGGTAATACGATCGTTGTCGGGCGTGGCCGATGCAGACCTGACTATTTTTCACTAGGATTTGCTAAGCCACTTTCCGGTCAGTGAGTATGTCGGTCTATCAGAGTTGAGCTCGCCGTTATTGATTGGCATTCTCTGAGTTGATATCTTTGCGGTGTTAGTTTGCTACCATCGAGGTGGGAAGTGCACACGGACCATGATGGGCGCATGACCGACACTGTCGGGTGGTCATAGGACGCCCAGCCCTAGGTCCATCTTGCAACACTGGACCACATATGCGGCTCCTTGGGCTTAGTCGTTTAATTAGGCTCCTCTGTCAGTTAGACCCATTTTTTGGCTGATCCATATTTATGCCGAATCTATAAATTACATATCACCTCTCCTTTATAATAAATACAAATATTAAATTTTTTTTAGATCAAATAAAATCAATATTATTTATTTATTTTTGCTAAGTTCAATCCATTTAAAATCATCTAAATTTATAAATAACATTACAAACACAAATTTGTAGACTTTCAAATCAGTATAATTTTATAGATTAAAACATGCACAGTTACTATAGAAACAATCCATCAACAAAGAGTGATCCAATCATATGAGAGTGAATCTTAATACAACAATAAGCCTACTCAATTTTAACCTACAAATTATAAATTCCAACCAGGAAATAACATCAGTTCATAACCATAGATTTCACATTGCATGATCGTCGATTTTATAGTAAAACAAGTTTTCATACGGTTTAAGAAGAATCTGTTATTACCCTCTTAGCTTTAGACTCTTTTATTATTTCAATGATTAAGATAACTTAAAAGATGATAGAGGAACAGAGGTACAGATAAAATCATAATATGTTTATATTTGAAAGGACTACAACAGAACCCGAATTATAAGGGAAAATTTTTCCCATTGAGGCCCCATTTGTGTATATCAATGATTAAGGCTTGAAGTTCATACAACCAAACAGAAAAATGAACAGTTTCCTCTTCATGCAACATGCTTTTCCCATGGAGTCATACTCGCATACAGCATGAGAAAGACACAGGATCTCCCTCGTGATTGACTGAAGAGGAGGGCAAGCAATCATCTTCCAAGTCCTTGGCATATGTCATTTATCTGAAAAAAATTAAGAGAACAAGAAAAAACATTGAATCATGCAAAGTGATGTTGCAGTCTCATGTTTCTCGCATTTAAAAAGGCAGCCAATGACATGAAATTTATGCTAATATAGCATATCACACGCGATCTTATCTAAGATTATATGGGATATCGTTTTTATGAATCAGATTTATAATCATTAAGTCATATGATGATAACATTATTGTCTTGCTAATGACCCTTCCACTTGGTAACTTTGAAAACAAAAAAACAGGGCAAGAAGCATTTTGACAAAAAAGGCTCCATTGTCCAAAAAAATAAATTCTTGCGAATCACACAAAATATACATAAATAATCTGATTCTTCAACAACCTTACAAAGTGTAGAATTATGCAGTTAATTTTCCTAAATTCAATAGTCATATTTATTGTGACCAGCTATGCAGTTGGCCAACCAGTGAATTAATCAAATTCTTAACAATCAAATGAAGCACAAAGGCGTTTATGAGAGCTAACCAGTTGATTTAGCCTCCACAGATGTACCAGCTGCTTGCTCGAAAAATTCTCTGGGAGCATCTGCAAATTCGATTTACGAACTTTATGGGTCTAAATCACAATTAAGATGCATAAACGAGCCAATTCAATCTGAGCTGAGAACATAGATGAAAAATATAGGAATCGGTATCAGCTGCAGCTGTATTAGTATCATATAATACGTATTGATATCAAATATTTTAGAAAAAAAATTCTGAAAATTATGAACTAATAGGGTTGTACTAACTAATATTTTACTAATATGCCAACATATCACAATATTATCGCAGAATCAGTAATACTAATATCGGAGAGCCTGATACTAATACATATCGGCTAATATTTACATTAGTGGTTAAGCATATTCCTCATATTTTATCCAGCTCGAGCTGAGTATTTGTTGGAGTTACACTAGCCTCGCTGAAGCTTAATAAATTATAAAAAGAGCTAAAGCTTGTACATGAGCATTTACAGACTACTAAAAAATTAGGTTTACTTAAGGTTTATGGTAATAGTCAATTGATAAATCTCTTTTACATTGATCTTTGGGTCAAAATTATAACTTAGAAATGAACGTTTTATGATTATACTTGGTGCTTAGGATATAAATTTGATCAAAAGTTAGTCTAAAACTTTGATTGAATAGATATAGGAAACAATGTACCAAAATTTTTAGTTGACATGTTTCATTAAATATTTTTGAAATCTCATTAAACAATAAATAAGTCAACAATGAACAGCCAAATGGAAGATTGGTCTTTGATATAGCAAGTTAACAATTCCTAGGCGATGAAATGTTAGCTTTGAGATTGTTGCTCATAATCTATATATATATTTTAATTGAGGGCAAACATCAAGGAAAGTCCAAGAAGCACTTTGTAATGCAATGATATATGTACATTTGACCCTCACCAAAGCCCATAATGTTAGAATTACCCTCCATGATATAGCACATATTTAGTAACTTATAAAATAATTAAAGGTTATAATCCCATACGATTTTATTATATATTATAAGATAAGCTATTTCATTCATGAATCAATTTTCTAATAAAAAGAAGGATTATATGAAAGAATTGGTAAATCACCTACCATATAATCTACAGAATTATCCATCATATGTTATGGATTATAATGGGTGGTTAATCTAGATAAAAATTGCAGTTTTATTCAAAATTGGTTAGAGGGAGTTAGTGAACTTCCCTTTCAATTTTTTGATATTAAGAGTCATCCAGAAAAAACTACACAAAAATTCTGTAACTCTCATTGAAAAAGAGAGATAAAGGTGAAAAGAAAAAAATCAATTTCAACTTCTTCAGAAAAAAAGCCAAGCCTAGAACCAGGTAGTTGTTAATATTTCATTTCGCATGAAATAATGCGATAATTTGACAATGCATAAAATGATTTCTCTTATAAAGTTTTACACGTGATGTAAGAAGCCTCGTGCACACACCTTTTAAAAACAAAAAAGGTAAGTCCAACTTCAGCTTCCTATTTCCCGGGAAAAATCATCGTTGTGGTAGCAGATATTAAATTTTCAATTCTAGATATGTGTAATATGGAAAATTCAGAACGATGGCCCGTTGTTATGCTTAAAAAGAACCTGAGTGACGTACCATGCTTCATTGTCAGTGAAGGATCTTGTTCATCTACATATCCAATCACTTTAGCCGGTATTCCGGCCACCATACTGTAGAATGGAAAAGGAAAAGCAACATGAAACACATAATACCACATTTCAACAAATGTATGGACGAAGTGTTGAGTTTTAGGTCACTCTCTTGTAAATTTCACACCTATTATACATGCTGATGTTCAACTTTGACAAGCAGAGAATAGGAAAACTGTGAGTCATTTTCAAACAATGTTTGAGTGCTGAATCGACTGAGAAATAGAAGAGGAGAAGGAGATTTAGCCAATTGTTAGGCTTCAAATCATATTCTAATTTTTACTATTGCTGGATATGTTGTTTTAATCGTTGTATGAAATATTTATACCGGTGGTTTTCTTTATTTACTCTGTTATTGTTCATTACTCGATTTGATTGAATTTGTGATAAATCTAAATGTGATTTTCAAGAATTTGTAGTAACTGGACTCACATTATGGTGAAGAGTCCTTTCCCGTATTTTTTCTAATAGTTGGGAAAGGTTACCGCATAAAAATCACTTGTTTATTCTGCTGTATGATTTCTTTATTGTGAATGTGTGTTATCATCCAGCCTTTTTATAAATTTAAACAAAGTGATGTGTGTCCCATATCGGGAAGTTGGATACAAAACCTCCAACTTATAAGTTTGGAAGGTTCTCTCACCATAGGACGTCCTTTTGGGGTGGGTTCTCCTCCTGGACTTGTACACGCATCAATGGTGCTCTCATTGAGACCGGCCCCGACTCGGAGAGAGTTATCTGCGGAGGGTTCTGATCAGAAAGGACTACCGGAGAAGGCTACCTGCGAAGGGGCTGACCTGCTGCTGGTGCGTTGGGGCGGAATGAAGTGTCGCAAAGTGAAAGCCGGCGAGTGAAGTGCCGTAGAGTGCAGCCGTCGAGATCTGCGGCTGTCGAAGGGAGGATGAATGATGCGTGTCCCATATCGAGAAGTTGGATGCAAAACCTCCAGCTTATAAGTTTGGGAGGCTCTCCCCCTATAGGACGTCCTTTTGGGGTAAGTTCTCCTCCTAAACTTGTGCACGCATCACAAAGGGTTCGATAGTTGATTCTGGTAGAGATTTGTTGTCCACTTTGTGTGACAAAGTTTTGGATGAATTGTTCCTAACACGGAGACCCATGACCAATACATAATGCCCACAGCAAATAGAACTTAGAATCCTTGTCTACCTGTGTGGAGGGACCTCCTTCAGTACAAGTGAACCAGCAGCTATCATGGCACCTTCACCTATTTTTATATTCCCAAGTATGGTGGCGCTAGCTCCTATAAGTGCACCATCACCGACTTTTGGATGACGATCGCCAATTTCTTTTCCTGTCCCTCCAAGAGTCACACCCTGTTGAATGCTTAGGTATTTTGACATCATTGATAATAATAAAATACACATAATCAAATTGTCAGGAAAAAGTTAGTCCAGAACTAGGCTAACTGGGAAGCAAAAGGACACTTTTGATTTTTTTCAGCTGAAATTCTATCGTCAGGACTGAGAGAAGTTGGAGGTACAAAATGAAAATTTTATATATAAATTAAAAGCCAAGTCATTTTTTCTCCAACTAGTTGCAGAACTTGGGAACAATTCAAACTGCATGGAATTTCATATCCTAAATATGAACAAGGAGTGCAGTGATAACAATGACAAAAAGTACAGTCATTTTCTATGTTTTCAGAATTTGATTGATCATTATGATGCGTTTTACTTCAAAAAGTGGGCTAAATTTGATTAGTTATTAAGATGTGTGACGCTTACGTACCTTATAATAAATAGTTAGTATCACAAACTGACATGGTACTCCTGGTATATTGAATAACGTTTCCCCAAGAAGAAGAATAGAAAAACAAGTGTCTACCTGCATTAATGACACTCTATTTCCAATAACTCCAGTTTCCCCAATAACAACGCCAGTTGCATGGTCTAAAAGTATTCCCTCCCCGATTGTTGCAGCTGTCAATAGATAGGAAAGGTAATGTCTTATAGCATGGTAAGGACATTAAGGGTTTATTTGGATATAGGAAAGTTTAAAAAAAGAAAAGAAAATTGAAAGAAAATATTTTTCCATGTTTGAATTGTATAGAAAATCACAAGGAAAAAAACGATAAAAAGCATATATTAAAATATTCATATTTGAGGAAAGTAATTTCCTTTTCATTTTTGTTTATTTTTATTTTTTTCTCATTAATTTTCTTTCTTCAAACTTTTCTAGATTCAAATAAACCCTAAAGCTAATTTAATTAGCAAAATATGAAAAAGTCAATAACACCCTAATTGTATTAGTTCAGTGCAGCTCCAAGAGGAAACAGATATTGTAAATGTAAAACATCAACTAAAAGATTTAATGTAAAACATCAAGTAAAAGATTTAGTAAACCTAATTTAAATTCCTGCTTGTCTCATTCATGAAGCATCATTGATTTCCCCTTCCATATACAACTGTACAGTAAGGATTTCTTATTTACTTATGAATTATCAAAATTACACATTTCCTACCTCATCTAACATGCAGTTGAATTCCAAAATAATGAGCCAGAGGAAAAGCATACCTGGATGTATGTCAACACCAAAAACCTAGGTGAAAGAAAAGGTCAGCAAATTAGTAACACATGTTAGCTGTAACCGACAAAATCATGAGTCACAAATCCCTACAATATGGCAACTACGAAGATTGAACATAACAAGACATAAAAACCACCTCACTAATCCGACTTTGCAATGCCAATGCCAGTACTTTGCGACCTTGTTTCCATAGTGCATGCGCAACACGATACGATTGCAAAGAATGATATCCCTGAAGAAAATTAAAGACTTCTGACAAAGCGGAAGGTAATAAGTTCTACAGTCAAGCTACAGGATAAATACAAAGTTCTTTTCCAATGAAGGCCAAATCACCCTGCTCCAAATATCACCAATGACAACCTCAATGTATTGCGATCATTTAAATGAAGTTTTTCTTCATCTATCAATTCCTTATAATGGTCTTTTTTATATTTTATGCACAATTTAATATAAATATAGCTTGGCAAAGTGATAAGATTTCCCCATGTTGATGTGGAAGTCATGAGTCCAAACATGGAATCAGCCTCTCTCTGATGTAGGTGTAAAACTACATACATCTAATCCTCCCTAGAACCCACAGCGTAAGGACCCCATATGCTTGACTTCCCTATGAGGATTTCAACTCAAAAAGCTTGTCAAAATGATGTAGTGAATATCACAACAGTTGCTTCCATAGATAACGATGGCCACACTAGTGTCGCTTTCTACTCCACTTCATAATGGTGGTAAAAAACTGTCAATTATCATCTATGTCCTTGGCATGAAAAGTTAACCCAATCAATGGTGTGCACCTGCAAAGCTTCAGATGGCTATATTTTTTTCCTTGGGGAAAAAAGCAGTTCAGAAAATTGAGGATGACACTTGATAACAAGTGTAAATGAAAAAATAAACCATAAAAGAAAAAAAAAACAATTAAAAAGACAGAGTAGAGGACATCATAAAAACCATAGAATATAGACATCAAAGAAATTGTTCCGGTATTTAGAATAAATGTGTTCTAAATGCAGTGAAAAAGGTGCAAATGACAAATCCTAAGAAGAAACAATGACAATTGGTTTTTTGAAGTCAAGTTGTTCCATTGATCAAAGGAGGGTCAATACCTTTCTTTCACATCAAGGGGAGTGTTGATCTAACTTAAAAGAGCTGTGTATCTTCCCTAGATAATATAATGAAGTCCAACAAGAATCCAACACAGAAAAAAAGAAATTACAAGCAGCTCAAAGAGGATCTATTTCAAAAACAGTAGAACCCCATAAAGTGTAACAAGTTCATAAAAAAATATACCTTGAGATATAACAAAACCCAGCAATATGATAAACAAGAAGGGTCCCTATCTTTAAATGCCTGTGAAAAAAAAAAAAAATACCATTGATTAGAAACATATGTATTGATTTGCATTTATTAGAAACATATGTATTGTTGATTTGCATGTTGAGCTTGACTACATAAATGAGCTGGTTGAATTCAGAAGTATTGGTGGCAAGATCTTTCAGTTATCCAGTTACCTGCACATCTAGACGAATTGAACGCTGGATATACTTGTCATGCATTATCACATTGCAAAATATATCCATCAGTTGTGTTGCCGGAAGGGTTGCATTTTGCAGTCGATTGGCTAAAACAAATCCTATTGCATGCTCTAAAGAATCATGAGACAATATGCTTGCATACAAGAAGCTACTTAGAATTGGCTCCTTCTCTGCCTGAGATAGAAATGTCTAAAGCATCAGGATATAATGTACAATGAATTGTAAAAACCATAAATTCCATAAATGATCTGCTTCCCTCCATATTCTCCCCATAAGTGGGCCAAAAACAGAGATGTAGCAGAATATATAAATAATACCATGTAGACATAGGTAGAAGACAACAAGGAAAGCCTCTCCCTCTCCCGGTGCACTTTTTTATTCTCCATCATTCTCTCTCCAATCTTTCCCCGGGAACTGGCATCCAATACTTAAGAATATTTCGGACTGTTGCATTTATATTTAAACAAGCAATTTACAAGATTCGCTATTTACAAAATTTTGCTGATAGGCAACACGTTAGGTTGACCAGGAAAATATTCTGCATTCAGGTCTAATAATTTCACAAACTGCAATTCAGATAATATACAAGACAACATTGTATCCAATGTAGCACGACTTGATCCACTGCAACAACGATAATGCCAACTATTAACGTATTAATGAAATGACTCCTCTGCAAGTATAGAAACCAATGGTACAACCCCTGCTCTCTAATAAGAAAGCAAAATTACAGTAACTGCATTTTCTAGGAATTCAAACAGCATAAAATTCTATAAGATAGTCGAACAAGCATGGAAAGAACGAAGTTCTCACCTCCAACTTAGCTTCTTGTCTAATGGCCTCCCAAATAGGGTCACCAACGGTAGAATCTGAATCCTCGGGTTGCGATAAACCTAGCGCGTAAACAGGAAATATCTTCTGTAATTTGTAGTCCAAAGAGCCTACATCAAAGCTATTAGCTGCTGCTTCTTCTTCCCCGTCGTTTGCTTCTGCTGCTTCGAAAGCTGCTCGCTCAGCATTCATCTTTGACAGAGAAAGGGAGCAGATAATTCTCATCGCTCAAGCAGCTAAGCAGCTGTCTACTTAATTAGGGTTCCATGAATGGCGAATGGAATATGCCAAACGCAGAAGTGAATACAGCAACCCTGCAACAAGCCCTTTCCCTTTCTGGGATGAGGCGCCTGAGGGTGTGGGTGGGAGAAGGCGACTGAAACTATTTATATTAAAAAATATTCGCAATTTTAATTTTTTTTAAAAATTTTATTATCAACTTTTAATTTTTAAAACATTTTGTTCTTAATTTTTTTATATAAATTTTTGTATCCAAATTGTCGAATGAAAATCCCTAAAATAACCTTCACTATATTTTTATACTTTCAAAATTTTAACATCATATTTATTAGGGCATGGCCCAAAATATAATCTATTTGACTTATTTTTATTGCATAAAATATAATATGTATTCAAATAAAAATCATATATATATTAAAATTATATTTTAATATTAATGTGTATCTGATTTTCGAGTTACAGTACGAATTATGAAATTTTTAATCTTTCACTACTGGTCGAATTGGAGTAAATCCGCTATCCATTGCTATTAAATTAAAATATGCACACCATAAATTACAAATAGAAGGTCAGAGAACGGCGAAAAGTGTTCATATTAAAAATTCTCTAACGCTCAATTTAAAAATTTTTCTAAAAAAATAGAAAGATGTAAAGAAGATATTAGATGGTGTAAAGTTGCACACATGAATGAGAGATATGAGAAGAGGATTGGCTCCTATAGATGTACCCCGCTGAGGAGCGTCTTACTAGTCAAAAGATTAAGCTCATGAATGTGCCCGGCTAAAGGGCGACTCACTAGTCAAAGGATTGAGCTCCTGAGTGCGGCTGACTAAGAGGCAACTCACTAGTCGGAGGACTAAGCTCCTGGGTGCATCCAACTAAGGGGCAACTTACTAGGCGGAGGGCTAACCTTCTGGGCGGGTTCAACTGAGGGGCAGCTCACTAATCGGAGGACTAAACTCTAGAGTTCGTCTGATTGATGGGCGGTTTACTAGGTAGAGAACTGACCTACTAGGTGCCCCCAACTGAGAGGCAACTCACTAATCAAAGGACTGAACCATTAGGTGCATCCGACTAAGAGACGGCTCACTAGGCGGAGGACTAACCTTTAACTAAGGGGTGACTCACTAGGCGGAGGACTAACCTTCAACTAAGGGGCGACTCATTAGGCGGAAGACTAATCTCCTAGGTGCACCTGACTGAGGGACGGCTCACTAATCAAAAGATTGAGCTCTTAGGTGTGCCTGGCTAAGATGCGGCTCACTAAGTGGAGGACCGACCTCCTAGGTGCACCCGACTTAGGGGCAGCTCACTAATCAAAAGCCCGAGCACTTGGGTGCTTTTGATTGAAGGGAAACTCACTAGTCGGAGGACTAAACTTCTTGGCGCGTCCGGCCAAGGGGCGGCTCATTAGGCGGATTATGGATCTCCTAGTGTGCTTGACTAAAGGGCGGCTCACTAGGCAGAGGATTGACTTCCTGGTTGCACTCAATTGAGGGACAGCTCACAAATCGAAGGACTAAATTCTTGGGTGCGCTTGACTAAGGGGCAGCACACAGGCGGAGGACTGAGCTTTTGGGTGCACTCGGTTAAGGGGTAGCTCACTAGGTGGATGACTGACCTTCTAGGTGCGCTCGGCAAGGGAAGGCTCAATAATCAGAGGATTGAACTCCTGAGTGCGCCCGACTGAGAGGCGGCTCAGTAGTCGGAGGATTAAGCTCTTGGATGCACCCGGCTGACGGGCCGCTCGGTACACCCACGTCTTGGGACCGGATGGTCACCCAGGAATCCGAAGGAAGGGCTTAGGATTCGATGAGGGGGAAAGAGAGAGGGGATGAGACGCGTTCTGCTCCATTTGAGCTAAATTGGGCAGTAGCATACTGTGTGTTAGGGAGCTTCGTCGGGAGCTCCAAGCACCATTTAGGGGCCTATGTTCTTTGCTTGGTTGAGAGCAGTTGTGGCGCTACTGGGAGCCGTTTTAGAGGGCTTTACCATGTCATATTTCGTTGGGAACCCTGAGAATGCCGGGTGCCAATTTGGGGGAAACTCAATACCCTGTTTCCGCTCTAATTTGGGAAAGAAACTGCCGAACACCATGGTGGGAGCCTCGTTGAGCTCCAATTTCCTCAATTTGAGGGTGGTACAGTTGGGCAACGTTCTTAGAGAGTTTCTCTGAGTACTGCTTGACCGAGGGCTTCAGGGAGCCCTAGATGCCGTTGATGAGGAGCTTGGTGCTCCCTTCCGATCTGATTCGAGGGAGAATGGTTGGGCACCATACGCCTTCGTGTCTTGTTCTGCTAAGAGGCTCTAGGCTCCATTATAGGAGGAGCTTTATTTTGACCGGGAAGCTCTGGTCGCCATTGAAGGGGCTTCATGCTTTGTTTGGCAAGAGCATCTGGGCATAGTCGTTGAAAGCTACGTGTTCTATTTTGACTGGGAATGAGGTCGGAGGAGATAGGTGCCATTGTAGGGAGAGCTCCGTACTGTTTTGTCTGAGAGTGACAAGAAGGAGCCGGTCACCATTGTTGGAGAGCTCTGTGCTCTATTTTGCCTGAGAGCGACAGGAAGGAGCTAGTCGCCATTGTTGGGGAGCTCCGTACTCTGTTTTGCTTCGCGGTACTCTACTTTGCGAGAAAGCTAAGAACTGGGGCAAGGGAGCTAAGGGCGTCACTTTTGGGAGCTTAAG
>JAOVVI020008893.1:0-13926 GCA_028571085.2 Nepenthes alata
ATACCAATTTGATTTATTATGGTTTAGACAAACCAAGACTAATCAGTTCATGACTTAACTATATATTCTACTTATTTACTTAGAATTAATGTGAACCGGAGATGACCTTTTATCAAAGCTATACTACCTTGCTCAAACTTAACTTCAGTTCATTGGTTTCTGGCAGTTTATTGGTGGACCATCTTAGAGTCCATATTTTCTAGCAATTCTGTTTTGAAAACCGATCATATACAAAATATAGGTTGATGTACATGAGTATTAGACTCGATGCAGCAATTTGATTTACTTGATATTGAAACTATATCCATCTATATTTTTTTTTAGATCACAATTTGCAGAAAACATAGGCCTTTTTATATGTCAAATACTAATATATTTGTATAATATGTCCTACACTAATACAGTTACAACTGATATCAATAATGATAATATATATTAAAACAATCGAATAAATTTGTATTAAAGACTTGCTAAATCTATGGGGCAAGAAAAAGCACTAGAAAATTTGATTGTTAGTTTTCTTCCATCCAAGAAGTTGTATTATGTAATTATGAACTCCATCAATTAGAACACAATTATAACAGAGCAATCTTATCATAGCACAATAGACATTGGATGAATCTATCAAGAAAGGAAGTGAACAAAGAGACCGAAATCATTGAGAAGACCATTTTGATAGCCAATTAAGATTATAGGCATCAGATTGATTCACGATTCGATTCGTACATACGGAAGCTTTTAGGAGTCTGATAGATAGATTACAGTTGCAGGAAGCCAAGACGGATGATAGCTAAACACCTACTGAAATCAGTAAACAAGGTAACAGAGAACCAAAGACTCCTTAATTTAGAGAACAACGACAATTTTAATTTAGAACTCTTTCATGGATCCTGTACAAAAACGATTGATGAACACAGATAAAATGGGACCAAATCTCCACGCCTCGAGTTAGTCACACCTTCCAGACATAACCCATGTTCTCGTCGAGATCACTGTTAAAAAACCCATTTTCCGAGAAGTCGTGAGCCATGTCAAGAACTAGATCATCAGCCAAACGAAAACCCTGGGACAATTCCGGTGCTTTTTGATTGAATCCACCAGTACCACCACCAGTTGCAGAAGGGTCCCCGTTGGCAGCAGTTTTGAAACTGCTGATCTTGCTATGTGAAGGCACTCCAATGTTCCCAGGCATATTTGCCGCAACTGCTGTCGCTGATCCGGTGTTTCCAAACCCTATGCCATTTGCAGCTGAATTCGCATGCCCGTTGGACATATCCTGCAGCAATTGTTGAATCATGTGCTGCTGTAAAGCTTGGCTACTTTGGGCTGGCAGCTGCTGTAAAGCTTGAGTATGTTGTAGTAAGCCATTGCCAATTATTGCTCTCTGCTGCAACTTAGGCGGCTGCTGCGCAGCCAGCTGAGGGCTTGAAAACCCACTCGCCGATAAGTTCTGTATTGACCCATGAAGGATATTTCCTGGACTTTGATTCGAGTTATTCAGAGAAGGCGCATCATGCTGAAGTGAAATCGCATTTGAATTCAAAGAATTCTGTCTCATCAGCATATTCTGGTACGCCAAGGCAGCTGGTGCCGAGCCACTCAAAGGCTGCTGCCGAGAAACTGTGTTATGGTTGTTTCCCATATTGTTATCCAAGCTGGAATGCATTGCCATGATCTTATCAAGTCTGTTCCTGTCGGTCGGCAAACCCTGCATGTTTGCAAGCTGCTCCATTTCTTGCATCTTTTGCAGCTGGACCTTGGATGTAGAGGCATGTCGAGGATAATTCTTCAAGCCCTCTGCACTTATGAGGAAGCAATCAATATAGTGAAGACTACTGGTCTCAAACCAAGAACAAATAAAGGACAGTTCAGTACACAAGAATCCCATATCATAAGGTCTGGGAAGGGTCACTTATACGTAACTTGATCTCTAGCACTGAGAATAGGTGGTTTTTATATTCTGAACCCATAGCCTTCGGGTCGTAATGGAGTAACATTACTGTTACATTCGAATTCACTCTTTTTTATAGCGGGGCAATAGAGCAACAAACTAGAAAATTCTTTATAACAGTGTGAGGAAAGCAATAGTCAAAGTCATAAAAGAAACTGTTGAAAAAAGACAACTGTTTTCAAATTTAGATAATGAAGCGAATCTAAAAGAAGTCAAGAGACAACCCAAAAGATCAATCAATTCCACGTAATGAAATTTATTCAAAATAAGATGATTATGAAGATTGCGATGATAATACTCCAAATATGTTTCCCACTATTCAACTCAAATTCTAAAGGATTTGCAATAATCTGCACAACTTTGATACTACCCTTATTTGCTTTGTCCAAAGAAGTTCTACATGGACTTGTAAAACAAATTTTGTTATTGTAGCTCAGATGGCAAGATCCACCAACACTTATATTCTAGCTGAGAATTTAATGTTATTATTTCATTTCACAAAAAAGGGAAAAAAATAGTGGACAGCATAAACATATATTCAAATAATCTAACTGAGATCATAGCATCCATTCACATGCAAGGCATTGATATCAGCAATAGGAAAACAGGGGGGGACATTTTTCTGGCAACTCGTCGAAGAAATGCATGCAAAACAGGTGGGGCAATGTTCGCTGACTAACATATATATTCATTTTCTTCAACCTCTGATTCCTTTACATAAAACACACACACACCTTGATATTAGAACTAATCTAGAGAAATCAAGGGATGCTTCTTTCTGCGTATTGATCCTCTTTAAGCCACCACAGTCCCCCGGTTGAAAAGTCCAATTTCCTTGGATGGTGTATACCGAGATAAAGGAACACAAGAATTTTATGGAGTGACAGTCTTTTCAAGGATTAAAGAAGATACACTAAGAATATTCATATATTTTGCACTAAAAAGGGTAAGCTTTTCTGCCATTTACTCAAATAGATTCTCTAATCATATTGGTAGTATATTCTCTCCTGAGTGGGGGTGTCAGTATTTAGACATGCCTACAACTATACTTCAAAATATATATTATAAGAAATTCCAGTAGGCATCAATTGTTTTCCAAAGCCACAGATATCCACATTTGGGTTCCTCTTGAAATGATAACAAATTCAAATGTATCAAACATTGGGACAAACTGTATCGAGCAGGAGTCCACTCTACCAGAATCAACAAGAAGTAATAGGACAGAGTGGGAAAAAAATAAATATTAAGAAAAAAAAAAAGAGTCATCCCTCATCCTTTTAGCATCCGAAAGATTATTTAACCACTAACAGCATTTCTCTTAGGAAAAAGCTTCAACAAGTTGGCTTCACTTGACAAGTACAATAAATGTTCCCACAAAACATTAGCGTGAACGGGCTTCTAAAATATGTATTTATACATAAAACCAGCTTGAACAGACATGTTAAATAAGCACTTGTACATAACACGAGCAATATGCTTTGCCCACTGTCTTATCTAACTGCTGTTCCAGTGATGTAAACAAAATAAGTTGTCATTTGATACAATCCATTATCCAAGACAATATGAGCCCAGAAGAGAAAGCCTATATGCAGTATACCATGTAAGGTAGAACAAGAACATCGACATATAATAAGAGAAGCAAGTACCAATAGGCCCAGCTTTATTATCCCTGCAGAAATTTATAAGATCCTTCATGGTGTTGACAACCTCTGCAATCTGGCACGAGTTCAGGATCATAAAAATCACACAACGATGAAGAAAACAGATAAACACCTATAAGAAACGGCCAAAATATACCTGCAAGCATCTCACATATCTTTTAGAGAACCCCAAGTCGTTCAATGACTGCAGCTCCAAACACTTTGCAAGCTGGCGTCCAGCTGTAACAACCCTATCATAAAACAAGCCATCAATTATATAGGAATGCCATCTTGACCAGTAATGATATAATAAATCAGCTAGCAACAGCACAAAAAATAAATAAATAAATGTAGGAGGACAATGTTGTTAGTCAACTTTAAACATGACTTCCATAGAGGCATTTTCATACAATGAAATAAGCGCACTAGAAAGCTTTAAAGATCGTTAAAACTCTAAAACTGATTGTCTTTGTAAGGTACAGGAAGTTAAGAATTCTGAGAATACAAGAATACAATAAAATGCTCTCAGTATCTTTCTTTTCTAAATCCTGTTCAATTCTCAAGAAAGGCAAGCAATACAATTAACACATGCTGCAAAGTTCCTTCTTATGTCAGAAAAAAAAGAATTCAGCCAAAAAACAAAGAAAACAGAGAAAAAAATATTCTTCTGCTTAACTGCAAATCTTTCGCACTTATATGAGTCAACTTACATATTGCTGTTTGATTGTAAATCCTGGGAAGAAACTCCCTCTGATCCATCAACAATTGTACTTTGACATTTCTGCACAACCTGTAGCAACTGATTCACCTGCAAAACAAGCTAGTTCCATGGATTCCATATTGAAAGTTCTTATACATAGCATCTTCATCCATAATGAAGAATCTACAAAGATGATTGCATGGAGACCTTAGATTGCAGTTATTTCATGTTTAATAACTAATCGAGTATATCTGAAAACAATGACATAGATAAATGCTCCGATTGAGAAACAAATATTTCTCCTTCCATCACCCATCCATATTTCTACAGTCGCGGGAATATTCTAACTGTGATGCTATCACATCCATCCCAGGGTTTTGTAACAGTTGCAGCTCCAAATACTACATTGCAACAGGCATTCTATGCTACCACCTGCAGCACGTGTTGCTCAGAGAAATTCTGGTGCAACATTCATTCTGTTTAATTATAAATCTAAATACCCACGAAGTAAAAGGCAAGGCAGACCAAGGATACCTACCCTCTTTTATCCCAGCATACTAAAAAGAGTGAGCCTCAGTGCAATGGAAAAGTTACTCCATTATGACTTAAAAGTTTGGGTACAAGTCATATTGCATCCTCCCAAACCCCACAATGAAGGATCCTCATACACTAGCCCACCCTTTTTTAGCATATATAGTGTAATGATCAAAACTTAGTAGAGCCTTGGAGTAAGCATCAACAAGTCAAAAGGGCATAGAAGAATTCAAAAGGGCCATTAGTACCTGTGGTGCAATCAATCTCCTAGGAAGTAGTTCTTCATGGCGGGATGCGCAAAATTCCCATGAAAAAATCTGAAATAATTAATGTACCTGTCCACGCTGATTACAAGGTACAAAACAAAGAACTGAATATGGTTGTATTCAATGAGGAAATGCACTAGCCTTTAGTTCTTGAGTGAATACTATTCTAAGCTGACCCTCACGAACAACACGAAGTTGCATATAGACACTCTCTTGAACAGCTTTTGCATACTCCAATATCATCATTCCAGAAGCACATCGACGCTCACGAGGCAATTCCACAAACAAAAGCTCATCAATTACACCACTGCCAAATTTGATCTCATTGAGCCGAGGAAGTACTTCAAAAGTCGCCTCTGTTGAAAACCCCCAAAAAGGAACAAAACAGAGGATAGAATGTTAAAACCTGCAAATGTAAAATAATAAAAATGAACCAGAAACAACTCCGGCGGGATTGACAATGAAACATTTTTTAAAACAAATAAGCAAGTTTGAGCCCACAGAGATCTCCGTAGAATAAACAAAAATCAATTTTTTTATGAAGATCTATCAAGCTTATTATCAAATGGACCCTTGGCTAAAAGATGGAGAACACAACACTGCTCCCTGTTTTAAAAAACTGAAAGTAATAAAAAGTAATAAAAAGAGAAAAAAAATGAAAATATCAAACAAAAATGCCAATAAAAACAAATAAAGAAGCTATAATGATTGCATAATGTTAGCATATAAATCAAACTACAGTTAAATTTGTCAACAAAAATAAAGTGCTAATTTGCTATTGGTAGAATCCAGCAATTCAAATCTAACTTCAACTAGAAAGAGCCAGGGCAGATGACCTTCAATTGAACAACCTGGATTGAGCCCTTTACCTGACCTCACAAGCAATCAATCTAGGAACACGCCCACACCCTGAGTACCAAATAAATCATGAGCAATATATGCATCCTTCCATCAGCATTCACTTCAAAGATCCATCACATGGAACTTTTTTATTAATTCAATGCAAGAGATAATAAAGCACTGCTTACATCAATTGACAACAACAGCAAATGATTAAAAGAAATCATTCTTCCATATTTCAACTACAAACATTATGAGATTCACAATCACAAGTTGCTTCTAAATACTCTTCCAGAACATGGTTGATCTTATTCAAAGGCAATAGTTCCAACAGGTAAAAGAGCATCCAAAGCACAGCACAGCAAATCATACAACTTCAAACGGCAATCAAATTCACATACCGAATCCTCTTCCAGATTTGGACCCACAAATATCACAGTGCCATGCATCCTAAATCACAAAAGCAAACAGAACATGTTTAAATCCACATGGAGTGAGAAAAGAATGTGCCACTATCTACAGTTTCATGGAGTAAATTAAAAATGCTAATAACACAAGTGTCATTAGCATAGTAAAAGAATTTTATATGATGGACATACCAGCAAAAAAACTCACAATAAAATACATAAATAACCAAGAAAAATAAGGAACTTGATAAATGAAAGCAGATGACACACCATAGCTGTCTGAGGAAAAACGCCTAATGCATGGTGTCCAACGTTCTCATATAATGACAAGCACCATCTTTTCTTTGCACGAGGGCTATAATATTCTGCTACGAATTTCCTCCAGTAGGCAATAGGATTCTCCTGATACCAATAATAATAACAAAGGAAAGGGTACAATTAAACCTTCATTTAGAACAAAACAGAACAAGATCACATAAGTTCTGAAGGACAGCAAGAAAAAATGCATGTTAATTTTAAGGAAATAACAGAAGGATATGGAGTCTGCCAAACGATTATATTCAGAAACCCAAAATGATTTGTGATATTAGATTAAAACTGAAAAAAATATGGCAAGAAAGTATTCCCAACTATGTCTAGATATAACAACATACAACTGGCCTTAGGCTCTGATGACACAGGTATTGCATCAACCGACGGGCACAAACACCACCAGTGTCATATGGACTCTTCATGGCAGTCATTTGCTGAATGGTCTGCTGTTGAAGATGATGTCTCAACTGCTGCTGTTGCTGCTGTTGTAACTGAGCTCGCTGCATTTGCGGCATTGCCTGAAATAGTTGCTGTTGTCGTAGCCTCTGCTGCTGCTGAATAAATGCCTGCAGCTGAGGGTTATGACTCTGCATTTGCAATGGATCCTGTCTCTGCAGCAACTGCTGCATAACCTGCTGCTGCAGAATGTCTTCCTGCTTAATTTCCAAACGTGGTTTCTTCTGGATCTGCAATAGGCTGGTAGGATCCTGGATGAAAGAGCTAGGCATCCGAGGACCCAGAGGAAGAGGGACTTGGCCTGTTTGTGATTCATGCAATAACGCAAAACCGGAAGCACTATGCTGAAGCTGCTGTTGGATTTGGTTAGCTTGCTGCGAACTGGGATCGTGATGAGAGTTCTGCTGTACCATTGATGACCCATCTATCACGGAGGAGCCCGAAACACTAATATTATTTGATGAGAATGACATGGGCGATGCAGGTAGCCGCATGTAGGACTCAGTATTAATGCTGGCACTTCTTTGAAGCTGAGGACCTCCTGAGAATGCTGAGTTTGCATCAGTCACTAATGAACTAGCCCCAACACTAGGACCAGAATTAGCCACACTATTCAAAACCGCCTGATTGACCTCCCCAGAAACTGGGCCTACATTTGAACACACTGCTCCAGGAATAGAATTGGCAGAATTCCGGAAAGGCGAACTCAAGTGAGAGTTAATTGTATTCTGAGACTGCCCATCTCCTTGGAAGAAAATACCAGAACTAGCTGCAGATTGTGTTAATCCTCCAGCCACCCGAGAGGGTGCCATGGGTAGCCCTGTTCCTTGGTGGCCGGAATCCAAATAGCTCTCAAAAGCCACGCCTGTTTTCCTTCTTCACAGAAAATACAACCCCCAGTCTTCCATCAACAGCTAGGTCCATACCCCATTGGAAGTTCTCATATGAAATCTTTCACACACAATAAGACATAATAAACGCCAACACCACCACTTGGATCAAGAAACTACCAAATCCAGAATCTAATAAGTCACACCACTCCCTGTTCCTACAGGGATTTGTTTGCCTGCTTCTTTTTCTTTATAATGGATTCCAGCGAAAGCACAAAAACAGAAAAAAAGAAAAAAGAAAAAAGAGAGAGAAAGAGTAAAATTAGCAGTAGAAATAACATGGCAGACTAAAAAAGGCAACTCCTCAAAACCAAAGCCTATCATCCCAAACACTTGCTAGAAAAAATTAAAACTACCCAATTTACATAAGCAAACCCTAAAATCCTGCTTTTTAACCCTGAAACAGTACGCAGCTTAGAAGGGAGAAACCATAAATCAGTTCTAGTAGAACACCTAATCAAACAGTAAACGCGCCATCACACAACAATATCCACAAAATTTATCGGAAAAGAAATCAGAAAAACTGAATTTTCCAAACACACTGAAGCTTGCTAATGGCGATCGAACTCGCTTTAGTTCAAATCCAGCACAATATGGAAGGTAGAAAGACCAATTACAGCAGCCAACAGCCATATAACCAAAACTGCAAGACAAAATTTAACCACTTTCTAAGGATCGCAGCTATTCCGCTAAAAACACGAAGAGAAAAATAAAAAAGTAACCTTCTCAGCAGCGGAGGACACTAATCAACAAACTAACAGTACAAAATAACAATTATAGTCAAAGGAATTAAGCTGATCAGCGGGAAAAAAAACAGAGAGAGAAGATGTTGCAAAGAGAAAGCGTTGAAGAGGAACGAACCTTAACTGGCGAGGTAAAAAGCGACAACGACTGACGGAAACAGGAACAGAAGAAGCGGACGAGAGGGAGAGAAGGAACGCCGTAAGAGGGTTTTATATACCTAGCGGAGAATTAGCCGGAGCGGTAGTAACCGGTTGCACAGGTTAACAGTCCTTCAAAACCGGGTACAGCCGGTGGAGTTGAACGCGAGTTGTTACGGTGGTAGCGGAACGAAGTTGGTGCTAGATCTCTAAAAGCTTGCTGACGTGTATGGATATTACTGGCTGATTCTCATCGGTGGGATGTCGCAGCTTCGCAGAGGTGGTCCGTCTGAAATGATTGTCTGTATACGCGCCCACAAATGATAAGGGGCAAGATTTTGCCACGTCACCGTAAGAATAAACGGATGCACAAGATCAGCGAGATCGGGGGTATAATTGGACCTTCGTAGAATCATTTTGACACGTGTTCAAATCTGATTACTGAGATTCATGAGGAAGCATCGTAGACGCGGCGTTTCAGATTACCAAATTAGGTGAGGCTGAGAGAGAGAGAGAGAAAGGCAAGACACGATTGGAAAAGCCCTCGTGTACCCTACGCGCCGGTTGACGTTTTATTTTTTTTCCGGTTAAAATATTTATGACAAAAACTCTCCATTCATATAATTATTACATATTGGTTTATTTTATTTTATTTTATTTATTTATATTAATAATTTTATATAAAAATACATAAATTTATAAAAATTATGTTACGCTTAATGTTCTAAGCATGGTCAAACTGTATAAATTATTTTATATTCTTATACTATAAGTTTAAACTCTTAGTGATATCAATTAAAACTAATATTACATTATCTAATTAAAAAAAAAGAAATAAATTTTTTTAAAAATAATTACAAAATATTTGTAAATTCTAATACTTTCAATGCCAAATAGTTGCCAAAAAATATAAGGCAAGAAAAACAGTATGTGCCGTAATTATACTTTTACAACTTTAAATATCAGGATCCCTTATAATTTTTCCTGTGATACTCCAACCGCCCCATCCACTGCCCTATAAAAAACGTTCATTACTTCAGCTATTGCTAGCACCACTATTACTCTAATTCTATCACTACAGTTGCTGTCATTAGCGCAATAACCACAATCATTACTAGTAATATCACAGTCATTATTATTGATCGCTGTAACTGTTAGCATCATGGTCACTATTGTAATCGTTACTATTGCTGTTTGTAAGAAAATTATAGGACAAAACGTAGCAAAAAATAATTTTTTAAAAATAAATTTTCATATCAAGATCTTGCTTTTTATTAGTTAAATAATATAAGAATGTTTAAAGATTAATTTTTTTATGTAAATATACAATCAAATTTAATTTAAAAAGAGTAGTTAGCCTTAGTGAGAGTTGAAATATTCTAATTCTTAGTCCTATTATGTGCTTGTATCGAATTACTAGCAATACTATTTAGGCCATTCTTCAGATTAAGGGAAGGAATGATAATAATAGCCTTTGCCCACTCACTCTTATCCTATAAGTAAAATGGTTAGTCTACTTAACCTTTGTGTTATTTAGTTATTATGTTAGGTTAAGTTTAATGAAAGCCAGTATAAAATATTGTTAACATGTTAGCTCGTTAATAATACTGATATAAGATCTTAATCTATGGATTTCTTAAACACAAATTAGAAAACTCGAAAGTGGAATGAGCCCTTATGAAAGATAACTCCCATTGGATGCTAGAACCTAATGGCCTTATGCGATTGAATAGATTGGAAGAGATTCTCCTTTGATGAAAGATACTTACACGTAAACTAATTCTCTAGTTGCCCTAATTTTTTTCTCATAACATGCGAAGAAATTCAATTTAAGCCCCTATGGCCTTTTACATAGTGCTTAATCTTGCTAAAATTGTTTAATCAAGACTTCTAAAAAGTCACTTAATTTGTCCTAATTAACTAATTTCTTAATATCTGTATCAAATGAATAAGGTAATATGTAAATACCGTTCATAACAAAGACCATTAACTATATAATTGTTCGATTTATATGGTATTTATGACAATATCTTTGACTTGTTATGTTGTTAAACAAATTAAATTACTAAGTATGTGTACTAACAATTACTTGATAATTATGTTCTAATATTTACAATATTAAATGCATTCTATTATTTTTTATATTATTATTTATACTCAAATAAAAAGATGAGAGAAATAAAATGATGTTATAGAAGTGTTAGCATATTATTGTATCATCATCACTTGGCACACAACTTCCTCTTATTTATATAAAAACAACAAAATGAGGAAAGAAGTTAGAGGAAACTACAAGTCCATCTAAACTTCCAATTGAGGAGGGAGGGAGCCATTGGCTCCCTTAGTTGAAGGAGGGACATTAAGGGGGGCATTGAAGTGGGGGGCCCCTCACTAAATTCTCTCTTAATGGAGAGAATAGAAAAAAGGAAGAGGGAGAGAGGAAAGGGAAAGAGAGGAGAGGGAAAATACGGACCGGTCTATTTTAATAGGTTATGTAGTATCTGAATTTTTTTATTATGATTCATGATATTATTAATATAATTTTAAACTAATTTAAAAAATAATTATATAATAAAAATTTTAAAAAAAATTAAATTTAAAGAATCAGGGTGACACCTGATACGTGCTTATAAGACGCTCATGTCTGATTTGGATAAAATGAGTGGCACCTAACGTATATTTATTGCAGCATTCATATAAAATTTGAACAGAATATTGGTACCTATACCACACCTAATGTGCCGCTTGTGCACAAATGAGATAAAATAAATAATGCCTGATAACTCTCTGCCATTTGCGTACTAATTATATTTTAAAAAGTTACTTGCACACTGTTTTGGCATTTATGCTAAAAAGGGAAAATGAAGAGAGCCAGAGGGGGAAGAGAAGGAAATGGAGAAGAAGAGTAGAGAGAAAGAGAATGAAAGAGATTTTGGAGCTTTTTGAAGTTAGATATATTAGATCAAATATTGAATATAAATATTTCAAATCCATTTTTTAGTTTATTTTTAGAATCCTTTGATTTTACTTATGTTTCTTATTGTTATTGTACCTGTATTTTGCCCTTTAATCAATGATTTTAAATATTATTGTATGTATATATTTTTTATTGAATATTTTATAATTTTATTTTATTTTATCAAATGTTTGAAGGATTTGTTTATTTTTTACTAAATAAATAAATATTTTAACATATTATATTTATATATGAAAATATTTATGAAAGAAAAGTTATAAAACTTACATATTTGATCTTACATTTGACAGTTCATATAAGTATTCAGTTAGAATTCTATTTGAGTTCGGATATGAGATTTATATTTTTTTATATGGTGAAAAGTTTTGATATATTTTTATACTTTTTTACAAGGTAAAAATATTTTATATCTATATCTTTTCTACATAGAGAAAAAATTTTATAATTTAATATAGAGTCCGCAATTTGTTATTTTTGTTTAAAACCATTTGATGTGTCCTAGATCCTGATTGCTAACAGACTAGGGTGCAACTTGATCTTTGGATTGAATTGAAGTGGGTCCGGTTACCATTTTTTACAGCCTGAATTCTACCAATCACGACTCAAAAATGAGATGTCTGAGGATTTACGGGACTCACTCCAGTGACCGTTAGGGCATTCTGAGGATCACGCACTGATTTGTGAGCCTTTCTTTCAAGATGTGCTCTGATTCTGTGAGAATATCATTACATATGAGATTACCTTTCTTAGAGGTGTGGAGAATTAGGGTAGACGATCGTTGAGGCTTGGGAAGTTATACGTGGGTCGATTTTGATTTGGGCTGTATTTATCTTGGGCCGCATCTGGCCTACTTGTTGCAATCTTCTGGTTAATGGCAACATTGACTGTCTCAGGGACAAATGGACCGCTATCAATTTTGGGCCACTTGCCTCTTTTGGGCCGGCCCGCTATTGACGTCCCCGTACCGGTGGCTTGCATCTCCGACCCTCTATACCGGTGGCTTGCATCTCCGGCCTTCGATATGCTCATGATAGAACATGACTGGTTGTGTTGTCTCCTCAGGTTTGTCCCAAATTATTCTTTTTACTGTTCCTAGTGTGATTCCCCTGCTTTTTGGATCCTCTGCAGATTTTTCAACACTATTGCCTTTTGGCGTTTATGCTTCCATTTGTGCTATAAATTAGGGAGCTTTCGACTTTCCTCAGCATTGCCTTCCCACAATGCTTGGTATGATGTCGTGGGAGCTTGACTCTATCAGAAAGCTTGCTCCCCTATCTGCTGGTTTGGAGCTTAGATGGTTCATGCTCTCTTGTGCAACCATCCTGAGTCATGAAGCTTGAACCGCTTTGGTCACCCCTTTTCGTGGGGGTAGTTGTTATTAAAATTTGAATCTAGGTTCGTCCATCACCACATTCAAATATTTGATAAATCTCTCCTCTTGCCCAAAGTTTTGTCATGCATTGGCCTATGCTGGCCGTGTAACTTGTAAAGAGGAAGTTAATGAGAAAACATGCAGTTGTTTTTGGTCTTCATCTTTCGTTGCCATGCATATTTTGCGGTCTTTTATTTTTTTGCTCCGAATCTGTTGACCGTGTCGTTTGGAATCTAGTGAGCGGGGTGAAAGAGAGTGTTAACTGGATTATTGACCATAAAGCCTAAATTTGGAGAATATAGTGGAAGAGAATATTGACCGGATTTGTTGACCATAATATTTGAGTCTGGAGAATGGAGTGGAGCGCAACCTTGACCAAATTTGTTGATCGTAATGCTTGAGTCTAGAGAACGGAGTGGAAGAGAATGTTGACCGGATTCATTGACCGTATCGATTGAACTCGGAGAACAGAGTGGGAGCAAACGTTGATCGGATTCGTTGACTGTAACGTTAGAATCTAGAGAACTGAGCAGAAGTAAGGTGTTGACCAGATTCATTGACCGTAGCATTAGAATTTGGAGAACGTTGGTGGTTGACTTCGACGCGTCATTTTGTTATACCGTCGGACTGGCAATCGACTGGCTGCAAAGCCGTTTCAGTACTCTTGCCACTCTGAGCAATCTGTTGCCTTTCGCCACGT
>JAOVVI020008894.1:0-13925 GCA_028571085.2 Nepenthes alata
CAAGGAACGTAGAGAGAGAGAGAGAGTCTGAGTTCTGTAAGCGTGAGAGCTTGAATAACTGTCAGAGCACTATGAAAGCTTTTAGAAGAGAAATGAGCCACTGAAGTCTAAGTAATGAGCATGTATGATCTCAACAATGAGCGTTTTAGTCCTAGAAGTGAGCATGCCCTGGAGTGAAGGTTCCATGGGCTTTTATAGTTGAAATGCTAGACGACCTTCCTTGGGCAGGAAGGCTTGATTCATGCAATCTGTTGAGATTGCTTCCTTTCCTGGCGGGTAATGGCTCTCAGGATTACTCGCATTCCTTCTGCACCTTGTTACCGTTAGGGTTTATAGTGGGCAGGAAGAGAGAATCTGATACTTTTCTCATGGGATGTGCGCTGAATCTGCTATTACCCGTTACAGTGAGGATTGCCTTCTGGAAAGGTGCGAAATCAGGGAAATAAGTCGTTACTGGTCGTGTACGGAGGTATGGGCCCAACTGAGCCTGGCCCACGTGAGGCTTGCTTTCTTGGGCCGGCTTGTTGTAGTATTTCTGGTCAACAGAAATGTTGACCGTCTCATTGGGAGCCTGTTGGTCGCCCGGTTTGGCCTCTTATCGGGTCAACGCCTGGCGTTGACCGTCCAGGCGCGCATATGAGCCTTCATGGATTTGGGTCGTTTCTCTTATTGGGCCAACCCACTATGGATGTATCCATCAAAATCAAAAAGGAAAGGATAAAGAAACAGAAATAGAAAATAAGAAATAAAGAAATGGCCTAAAGTGGATTCTTGTGGTAACAGTCTGTAGTTATGGCATTGGAGGCACAAAATCCTGCTGCTGAAGGCCCATTGGATTTGCAATGATGGTGAAAATTGAAAAAAGTTGTGAGATCTTTTTGCCTTGTTTTAAAAGTAGGTCATTCATTAGGCCGTGGAGGGCTAATATTTGTTTGATGCAGAATGGTGATCTGATGACAACTGACAATTTTTTTGGTAAGTAGACACCTGATGAGTCAGGAAACTATGTAGGTTAATTTAAAAAATGGAAAACATCAACAGCAATTAATTTAATGATTTTGGCAATTGTAAAGTTCTTCGCATGATTGATTTAGTATCAACTCACTAAAACTCTGAAACATCGGAAGATGCATTAAAGCATCCATATCTATGGGTATAATTTGGGTAATGTTTTTGGTAGTTCTGAAGATTTTCACATGATATATTTCATCAAATTTACAAAGCTGAAACATCGGAAGATTCATTAAGACATTTATATGTGTGGGTATTATTGGGGTACTGGTGGAGCAGCACCGAGTCCCCGTCCTTGTATTTCTTCTCTATGTTTATGTACGATGAGCAGAAAGGATGTGAGAGGAAGTGGGCAAAGTGGCATTTCCTTCAAAAATGACCAATTACTTATCTTCTAAATGGGTGACCCTCTGAAGTTATCTGCTTGGCTGATGGCACTATTTGGAAATACATGAACTACCAACATTAAAATCGAAAATATTAGGTCATTTCCTTAAAAAAAAAAAGAATAAAAGAAAAACAAAATTACATAGACCTAATAAAAGTTATATAGTGTTTCATTTCAGTTCCTTTAAATCCTCTTCTCTATTTCTTGTCCCAACTATTCTAAACCAAATAGGCTTCTTCATTTCTTCTTTTCCCTTTCCTAGTAGCTTGCAGTCTCTCTGTAGTAATTTCTTCTCGTATGGATCTGCTTCACACTATATGTAATCCATTACAGCCCCTCCATTTTCTTTTCTTACTTTTCCTAGAAGCATGCAGTGTCTCTCTGTCTGAATTTCTTCTTGTATGTATCTGCTTCACTCTGTATATTACTGACTGCCCAGTAAATGGCCAGTCTCCTTGGCAGTTGCTGCAGTCAACATTGAGTATTTTTATGTGATTGCAGCAGATAACAGCCTTCAAAAACTTGTTTTGAAGTACTCCAACATCCCATACTGAATATCTCAGTTGTATGGGGCACAACTCCTAGGAAAGGACTTGATGGTAATAAACCATTCATCCTTTTACCTGTTTTGGAAGTCCACTAAAACTTTGTATTAAAATTGAAATTGCATCTGAAATTTCAGGGTAATGGCCTTCCACTAACTTTTGTTTTCATAATTTAGATGTATGCATTAGCGATAGTGATCAAAGAAAGAGATTTTTAGTGTATGTGTGAATTTAAACGTGCTTATTTTAAGAAATTGGTCATCAATTTGGAATTGTCTTGAAAGGAAGTATGACATTTAATTCTAGATTAATGTAATATCAAAATGTGGTCTGAGTTAGTCCTTGAAGGCTACAAACTGTAATTTGCTGCGATTGTACTTTCTTTGCTTCTTGTGGATCAAAGGAGTTCTGTTGTATGAGTAAATTTATTCGGATTTTGTAATGCTCATATTGATGTAAGATTAACCTGAATAGAAGTTACTTGATCAAAAAGAAAGGCACTGCCTTATTCTTTCAGTGATACTGTACATTCTCAAGCTACTGTCTCTTACAAATTCTTTGCATCATCACCTTAATCAGTGCATTAAGTGTACTTATAGCTTTGTTCACCTAAAGTTTCAGCTGTGATGCCAAACTCCAAGATGGTTAAAAAAATAATAAAAATTGCATCTGAGGTTTGAAATGGTCAGCACTAGAGGATTTTTCCTGTTTGACTTAGTTGTGTGGACATCAACCTCACCTAAGGGAATGCAATAGTATTAGTAAGTGTATTCACAAGTCAACAGCAGTATTTTCAGCTAGGTGAAACAGATAGTGTCATTTACATTATTTCATAAGCTAGTACTAATATAGATGCCCTAATTGATTACACCAAGGATTTTCATTGCTAAATAGGTTATGCAATTAGCTTGTTCTGCGAAATTATTCACTTCTTCTGGATGACTTAAATTTTTTTTATTAATTCAAAGATATTGACTTCTGCAGAACAAGACGATGCAAATGATGTATGAGACAATTTACAAGGCTTTAGTTGAGGTTGGGCTAGAAGATGCATATGCTCCACAGGACTTCTTGAACTTTTTCTGCCTTGGCAATCGTGAAGCTTTGGATGGGAGAAATACTACAAACAGTGGAAATCCTCATGCCCCAAACACTCCCCAGGTTCCCATTTTCTTTGCAATGGAAAAAAAAAAAATTCTTATCTAATATCCTCCAGTGAGCAGTAGTATACTTAAAAGGCATATCTGTTTTTTCCAATTTAAAGTACTTCTTTAAGAAGGTAATTTTGTTGAGCTGAAATATTATCCTTGACACCATCATGGATGAATCCATGAGTCCCACTTTTGTTTTTTGTTTTTTAATGGCTGTATCCCTTTCTACTGGCTCTAACTTAAACCAAGTTGCTCTTTTTATCAATGCATTTTGTCTATGATACAACTGTTGAAATCATCTTAATGATCTATCCATCTCTTATCTTCTACAGGATCTATTTCTAATTTACTGCAGGCCTATCATTTCCATCTCACATATGTTATTTGCTAATCGCCAACATTTTGATCCATGTAACATAGGTGACCTTGCAACCATCCTTTAAGAAACTTTCTTCTAATCTGCGAGATGTTTATCAAGTGCATAATATATGCCTAATGCACTTTCTCATTTTAGCAACCCTGTATTAGCCAGATCCACGGCTTCCACAGCAACTATTAGTTAACTTGGTTTATTGATCCTTTCCAAATCTATTGCTTTTAGGAAATTCTTGGCCACCAAGATTCTTTTTGTTAATCATCCACCAAGAAAGTTCAATATAAGATGTTAGCATTTGCCTTGGTGGTGGCAGCTGGAATTCTTATTCCTAAATCTGGCCCAAAAATCTTTGCACATCGTTCCAGATTAACTGTGGATCAGTTGACTTAGTATTTGCTTATTAGTAGATATGTTATATTTTCATATGTTCTTTCTTTGGGCTGCTGGTCTAAGCTCATATAAAATGCATTAAGGTCCTAAGACTTGCACAGATTTTTCGTTGTAGCTTACTTGTGAATATAATCTGTTTTGATTACACTTGGAGTATAAATCATTTGGGTGGTTTGTTGTGGGTCTTATTGGGCTGCATATGTTTGATATGTTAATATATGGAACATATTGACATGGTTAATGTGTTACATGTGCCACATGGTTACTGCATTGATCCAAATTCCTTTATTAATACGTGACTACTAGATGAACTACAATATACAGTTGTGTGCAAAGGGTACTCAAACTAGGTGCCTCCTCCTTCACCACCTCCTCTTTTCTCTGTCTCTCTCTCTAGCATCAAATGTAGTACTTGATTTTCTCTTTTCAAGGTTCATTTTTTTCCCATTTTCTGCATTTCTGAGAGTGAATTGCCATGGTCAAGTATGCAAATGCACCATCAACCAGGACATATATACAAGAGATGTACAACTGATCAAGTGTGTCAATAAAGTAGGGGTCACTGAATAGGTGCTTCCATAGGTGCAGCGCTGTTATGTGGTCTGCATTTCTACTTCAAATTCAGGCATGTTTTCGACAGTGGGAGAGTGGATCTAGTAACTGTGGCCTAGACCGGATTTTCTCTTTGCGAATTAAGCATATGTTTATGAATAACATCAAAACTTTACTCAAAATAAAGGTACAAATTGTCATTATGGGCTTCCATTGCATTTGAAAGGCAATACTAATACTATTTTTCAATCCTTTTCTGATTAAATTTATGGAAGCTTAATATGCGTATTACTTCTAATGTGTAGGGTCTCAATTCTGTTTAGAAGGGGAAAAAAATCCTTATACTTGTTCTCCCTACTCTTACCTTAGACCCCCATTTTAATTTCCGTTTTCCCTTTTATTTATTAAATGAATTAAAATTTTGATACTGAATCCAACTTTTTCTCTACGAGGCTCCCATTTTGTGGGATATGATAAGGATCATATGTTCATAATCTAAACTCCACATTGCCGAGAGTTAGTTTGCCTATACTTACTACCTCTTCTAGGGATTTAGTTTTGTCACTGGCACTCATTCATTCCACCATTTTGTTGACTCGTATCCTTTGCATCTTGTTATTTTCAGGCACTCTGTCAAAAAAGCCGAAGATTCATGATTTATGTCCATTCAAAGGGCATGATAGTGGATGATGAGTATGTGATTCTGGGTTCTGCAAACATCAATCAACGCTCAATGGAGGGAACGAGAGACACTGAGATTGCGATGGGAGCCTACCAGCCTTGTTATACTTGGGCAAGAAAATTAAATAATCCACATGGACAGGTAAATTTTGAATGGATAATCTGCTACTGTTCACCTTTACCATCTTCAATGAAATATACTAACTCAAAAATGACTGTTACTTGGAATGGTTGGTTAAAAAGTGCATGATCTCAATGTTTTGGCTTTATTGTCTAGCGATCTTCAACACAACCATGCTGATCGTACTAGCTGCTAGAGCTCTTGTGGTGTTGAATTATGTGCCAAGGAAATTGTAATCTGATGTTTATACCCATGTACAGAAGTAAAGTGCATTGAGACTAATGACACACACCAGATTCTCTTACTAACAAGCTGACATAGTCTAATTCACCCTGCCAAGTCAGCTTGAATTTGCATCACACAGCACCTGGCATCAATCGTCGGCATTGTTATGCCTGACTTTCAATCCACATATTATTAAACCTGAAAGGCTTTGTCATTGACTTCATATTGCTACCTATAGGGCATGGTCGGTGGTTACTGATCCCTCCTAGCCTGTAGTGAACAAAGGAACCATTGAAACTTTGCATTCAATCTAGACTGACTGACACTTATTCAACTTTCTTGCAGTTCTTTTAGAACCTTTTGACTGCATGCTCTATGAACATGAATAGCCAATGTCTTATGGTCCTCTGAAGCCAAAAAAAAAATTATATTTCGAAAAAACCAAGCCCAATTCAAAGTAAGGCATTCCTCTGGCTTTGGGGGGTATAGGCGAGTCTTTCTGTGCTTTTTCATTACGAGCTTCCTATACATTTGAACAAAAGCTTTTTCATACGGCTAACCGATTGTACAATTGTGGATTGATTTATAACTGCAATATATTTGGTTTACTAACCAAACTAAGCTTTATGTTCCACAAAGTGGAGTTAGCTACATGGAACCTCCATCTTCATTCAGCTCTGTTGTAGTTCATTTGTTGGGTTTTGGATTTCTCTCTTATGAGTTCAGATCCAATAAACAGAGCATCTGATTGTTCATTCCCAAACTAAGCTCTATGTACCACAAAGTGGAGTTGGCTCCATGGAACCTCTGTCATCATTTAGCTTTGTTGTAGTTCGTGTTTGTTGGATTTTGGGTATCTCCCTTATGAGTTGACACCCAATAATCAGGTCATTTGATTGTTCACTCGATTTTGGTACGAGAGCTCAAACGAACGAAGGATTGAACTAGTGCATGAGAGTGTTTGATGGATGCATATGGGGGTGCTCATACATGGGTAGCATAAGCAGAGCCATCCTGTGCCAATGGCAGAAGCATCTAAGCCTGAGGAGATCCTAAAAGGTGCATATGCATGAGATTGATGCCCAATGTGCACCGTATGCTCATGCACCGGTGTAGGTATAAAAGTTTCTAATGCATTTTCAGGGCAAAAAAAAAAAAGGCATTTGAGTGCATTTAACACAAGGGGCGCTGCACAAAAAGAAAAGAGAGGAGAAAGAAGTGGAATATTTTTGGCATTTGGTTAAGTTCTTATTCAAATTCTATTCTTTGCCAAATTTAAGTATGATGATCTAGTATTAGTTCTAGAACGTATTACCATTTTGTTACTCATTTTTTCGGTGTATTATTCTCAAGTGTGTTAAAGGATATATTTAACCATTATTCGAATAGGTTGTTGTGAGTGGATTTTAGAAAAGGCTATCTTGTAACCTAATAATTTATAGTGGATTTATTCAAAAATTATTTCGTGGTATTTTCCTTAATTGAAAAGGTTTTCCATGTTAAATATTAGTGTATAACTTGTATGCTTAGTTATTCTTTTGTTCCCCATGCTCTGATGGTGTTTAGTGGCTAATAATTAAAAGAGAGATTTTGGGATTCGTTTTGCTGTGTAGGTATTATACATGTTCTAGATCCCAACGAGTAGTATTAGATTTTTCAATGTGAAAATTATAATTTGATGGTGTTGATGTCGAATTCAATATTTAGCAATTTAACAAATAAAATAATTTCATTATTTGTCAAAAATAAGTGAGAAACGTTTTGACCCGTGAATGAAAGGTCAAAGCGCTAAGAAATAAGGATGGCAAATCAAATTGAATGAAGGGTGAGGAGTGGCAAAAAAAATAAGGGATTTGGTTAATTGTAGAATCAAGCTATATGTCATGGACGATATTATTTTGGAAGTCATTGGTTTGTCCAATCCAACGGAGATTTGGATGAAGCTTAAGGATCAGTACAAGTCTAAATTCTTGATGAGATTATGTGTGAAAAAGTAATTCTAAAGCCTCTAGTTGTGAGAATGGAAAGTTCAAGAAATACTTGGATAAGTTTGATTAGATTTTAATGCAAATGTACTCGCTTAATGAGAAAACCAATGAGGAGAACAAGGCATTGGTATTGTTGGCTTCATTGTTAGCCTCATATGATCACAATTTTATAAGATTACTATTTAAAAAGGACATACTTGACATTGATAAGGTCATCGTTTCGTTGTTTGTGAAGAAATTTAAGCAAAAGGGTAGTGATGCGGTTTCGGAGATTTATGGAAAGAGGTTGCAAGTTGGAGAAGAGTAACAGTTGATCCAAGCTTAAAGATATGAAATGTTATCATTGTGGCTAAAAGGACCACATAAACTAAGATTGTTTCAAGAAAAAGCATGAACAGATGAGTTGTAGCAAGCAACAAGAGATGAGGGATTATGACTGCAATGATCTGCATCTATCATTACCTAGCAAGACCCTTTAGTCGTTGACACAGGGAAGACATGGAGTTTTACAAATCTCAAGACAAGTTAGGTTAGAAATAATGGATCCTCACTCCATATGACATCGAGAAAATCCCTCTTCACCTCCTACATACCCAATGACTAGGGGGTATTGAAGATGAAAAATGATGACTCGTCAAAGGTAATTGGCATCTAGGATGCTAACTTACGGACAAGTAATGGGACAAAACTCATGTTAATGGGCGTATGACATTCATCGGACGTGAAATTGAATTTGATTTCAACCAGCAAGCTTGATTAGAAGGGTTTCTACATAGCATTTGGTAAATGTCAATGAAAGCTCACTAAACGTTCCTCAATTGTACAATGGAAAGTAAGCACTCAAATTAGTACTTAATAAAAGCTTTTTGCCAATGACAATGCTAAGGTGACCAATGAAAGGTTTAATCAAGGTGTGGAAGGAGGCCAAGGAGTACAAAAAGTAGTAACCCTATCAAAGTGAAGGTACCATATGGAAGTAGTAGTACTCTGGGTATACCAGTTGAGTGGAAGTGAATGTTGTTCAAGCTTATGAAGGTCAGCACTAGAGTCCCCGTGGAGGAATAGTTGTCAAAGAATAAGAAATGACGATAATTGAAAAGACAATAGGTCTCTCACAAAGTTGTAAGGAGAAGTTTATTGGGTTGTAAATCACTTTTTTATGAGTTATACACACAATAAATAAGCCATTTGATAGTTCACTTGGTTTTGGTACAAGAACTCACACAAGCAAAGGATTAAAGTTGCCCGATATGGGGCACATGAATGGTGCTCATGTGTGGGTAGCAAAAGCAAGCGCGGGAATGATTAAAGGTGCCTGAGGGGCGGTTGTATATCGAAGACAAAAATTCTAAGCCTAAGTAGTTCCTAAGTGACGCACGAGCATGAAGTGAGCACCTAATAAGTACCCAAATGGTGTGCACTTGCACTTGCACTTGCACAGGTATACAAATCCCTAATGCATTTTTAGGCAAAAGATGTATCTGAGCACATTCAATAGAAGAGGCACTATATGAAGAGAGAAGAAAAGAGAAGGTTTTCAGTATTCGATTCAAATTTTATATTTTGCTAAATTCAAGTACGTTACTCTAGTAGTAGTTGTAGAATATATTACTATATATTTGCTTATTTTTTCAGCGTATTTTTTTTAGAAGTTTGCCAAGTGTATTGGTGGTAGTTTTCCAACCATTATTCACACGGGTTATTAGAAAGGGTTTTCAGAGATGATTATCTTATAATCTAATATTTTATAGCGGATTTGTTCAAAGATTGTCTTATAATTTTTTATTGGTTAAAAAGGTTTTTGACGTTAAATATTGTGATATAGCTTGTCTACTTGATTATATTTTTGTTACTTCTTCTCTTACTATGTTCAGGGACTAGTTATTGACAGGGATTTGGGGGGTCTGTTTCTATTAAGCCAGTGTTGTGTGTATTTCGAATTTCATTAGATGGTGTTTTTGTATAAAAACCACAATTTGATAGCATCGACGTCAAAGGACTTGTCATCCCGTGTTGAACAATTTAACGGAAATAATTCAATATAAAGGCAGCTTAGTGTATCAGACTTCTATATTATGAGAAGGGTCAATATATATACAGTCCTATCTTTACATGTGCTAATAGAAGCCTAAGAGGTGTCAATTGAATGGTGTAGATATATGTTGTTTGAGCTACAATTTAGATTAGATGTGTACGCGTGCGCGCACGTGAGCGCGAGAGATAAGAGGAGAGCTTGAGAGATTAGAAGCCGAACTATGTACACATGCGTTCTCTGAACTTCATCTTAGACCGGACGACATAAAAGCTTTTGTCTGTTAGCAGAAATTCAAAGCAAAACTTATAATTTGTCGAAGTACTCGTTTTCATATTAAAGAGAGTTGTAACTGAGCATCCTCTGCTTGCTTTTGAATCTTTTGTTTTGCAGATATATGGGTATAGGATGTCACTATGGGCAGAGCATCTTGGAACTGTTGAAGACTGCTTTAATCAACCCGAGAGTCTCGAGTGCGTGAGAAGAGTTCGGACACTGAGCGAGACGAACTGGAATCAGTTCACAGCCGAATGTCCGACTGAGATGAGGGGTCACCTCCTCAAATACCCTGTTGATGTCGATCGAAGGGGAAAGGTGAAACCCCTTCCCGGATGCGAAACTTTCCCCGACATTGGTGGTAATATTTGTGGCTCTTTTATGGGAATTCAGGAGAATCTTACCATCTAATGGCTTAGCCGTCCCTGCCTGGCTCGACATCCGCAGTTAGATCATCACTGGACACGAGGGAGGTAGGAGATGGGATGCCAAAAACCCGTATCAACGCTCTGCCAGCGCCGGGACCTCTGCCATGTTAACGTGTAGGACGTCAACACTTTGCCAGCTCTTTTCAACATTTGTCGGAATGTTTTATTATTTTCTCTTTAGCAGTGTCATCACAGGCCATGTTGTTATTTTTAGGAAAATGAGTTCTTATTATATACTAAGAAAAAATTGGAGCCATGATAATTTAGAAATTAGTAAATACTTTATACGGTTTTTTTTATTATTATTTGAAGTTTTGTTATATTCTTTATATTGTGTCACTTATATATTGATTTCCATATGATTTGTTTTTTTAATGATGAAATAAGAAAATATTTCTCTTTTTGATAAGTAGTTATCGATTAATTATATGTTAGATTTGTAATAAGTTATTAATTTTAGTTAATATGTTCTTAGCATATCATTGCTTTATTTAATTAAAAAACAAAATCAGATACTTATGGCTGCCTAATTCTCATTACTTTATTTAATTAAAAAATAAATATTATCTGAAAATATTTATTATTAAAAAAGTTAAGATAACTAAGCACAAATTATATATTATATTTATTTATTTTCAAATAAGTAAAAATATATACCTTTAATGCGAGTCACATCGGCAGCAATGGCCAATCAATCTAGACCACCCAACCGGTCATCTAACGGCCACCATAGTGGTATTACCAACAAAACATTATAAGGCTTATTATCACCTCATTTATAGTAGTATTTCGTAGTGAACCAAGCCAACGAGAACTCTAAGACAGGGCCTTAATTAGATGACCTTCTCCCTGTCGTTTCTGTAATTTGATCTGATAACCTTAATTGACAATGAAAAAACCCCATAATTGTTATCGACTGATAATAACCGGTACATAAACATCAACAAATATATCAATATATATCACTGATACATTTCGTAATGCTATCGCGCTATTGAAAAATATTAATACAGGAACCCAATACCAATATATATTAAATAATATTTTTTTCAATACGTGAGCTTTGGAGACAAATGTATACAAATTTAATCATCTATTGGAAAAGTAGCTTTCATAGTTTAAACTTCTGATCTTCATGTTAAAACGAAGTAATCCAACAGTTGCACAAAGGCTAAACCTCATCATTTTATTGTGGCAAAAATAAACTAGTATAAGATGAACTGCATGGGGGGATATGGAAAGTTATTACTAGATCTGTTGGCCAGAGCTTAACCTAAGTTGTGATTAAATTGGTGTGCAAATGAATAGCCTTTTAAGTGATAAGAAAAATAAGCTATGGAGTGAAATATTTGTAGATATATATATATATAACCCCACCCAATCTTGTGATTTCCCAACAATGTGACAAAGTTGTGCTATGTTGATATATTGACAATATATCAGCTAATAGTCGGATTTCAGTAATAGGTCATGAGACCTAAAATTCCCACATTCGTGCCAACAGGTTCCACCCCCAACTCCAGCTAAATAGTTGAGTCTCCTTTTCTTTTTCTTTTTTTCAGAAAAAGAATAGAATAGAGGAAGGGATAATCTTTAGCTAAGTAAGCACTCGAAGCAACTGGTAACTCTATGAACTTACCAGCCTCCCCCGCTGAACCTCTCTTGCATGGCAGCTTTCTTCTCTTCTCTCATCTTCTGCACAATTTCTAGTATCTTAGGATTGAAGAAACGATCGCGAACATATTTCCTCTCCTCGGCCTGAATCTCCTTAATGGCACTAGGATACGGGTTTGGTGGCGGCTTCTTCCCTTGTAGCCGTGCAATCTGCTTCAATCGAGCATAGGCTTGCTTTTTAGCCTTTTTCTCCGCCCGATATTCCATCTGTAAATGCAAATAAAAGATGTTACTCCAAAGTAAGTTTTAAAACCACTTATGCAAATATCGGCTGATGTATATCTATATCAGGAATTCCAATATCGATATTTCTCGTTACCATGACAACATAGCTGTATGCTTTCGTATCGAAGATACAATCACGATGAATATTGGCAATATATCCTAGTAAATTATCCTTCTGATATATCCAATACCAATATATTGTTTAATATGTCCGATACCAATATAATTGCAACTGATATTTTCATCCATGTTTACAACTGCAGGCAAGGAAACGGCATTTTGCAGGGAGAGGGAGAGGGTAGATTCAACAGAAGATATAACTATGCATACATCAGCTACAGCCATGGCTTCCTCCTCACTAACCCCCTGCTCCTTTAGTTCAAGCACCCGCCATGCAAAAACACGGGCTGGGACAGGACTAAAACTGTTAAACCTGTTCAGATGAAAAGCATAAGCCAAGTTAAACAACATGAAGCTTTTCCACATCTATGACAAAACTGAGAGTGATGAAATGACTGAAGGAGACGGGAAAATTGAATTGATCCACAATCTGAACTTGTATAAATTCTACTACTAGTTGATACAACAATGCATTTTTAGTCTCCAGAAGTTAAATACAAGTAAAGGATTCAAGACAAATGTTTTAACTCATGAAGAAGTATTTCTATTTTGTATTCCTTTTCTATTATCATGGGTATTGCAGTGAAAATTTTATAATTTTCTGGCCAAAAAGACAACCTTGTTAGAAACCTCCAAACAGACCTGTTGAGTTCAAGCAGTTGGAGTCTTTCCCGTTTGGGACATTTCACCCCCACAACATGGCCCCCAGGAACGAGGTGGCAATGCCACAATACTGGAGGTGTTGGCAAGGGTTCCCACAGATGGTTCCATTGTTGAATTCCGAGATCAGAATTTTTTTCCGTTCAAGGTATCGTCCACTTTGTTTAGTAGCGGGATGCATAGTTTCTAATCCAATCCCACATGTTTTATCCTTTAAAAGGCACCTCAAAGAAAGAAGAAAGCATGCCCACTCATAAGCAGAAAATCACCTCTTTACTTAACCAATGTTTGACAATCTATCACCAATACAAAACTGATAAGATTTATGCCAAAAATATTGTTCACAAAAGTCACTAGTGAAAGACAATAAGAAAGGCTGTTGAGTTTGGCTCAACAACTTGTAATGTGTAAATCTTTCCCATGTTGGTGCTTCAGAACATGAAACATAAAATAACAAAAGAAAACCAGATCACAGGCAAAATACAGCTTGTTGAAGGCACATCACAGAAAATAAAGATCACAACAAAGCACAGCACAACATCAAGAGAACTGCAGGAACTAAAAAGTATGACATACTTGATAGCATCTTCATGTTTAGAATCTGGATGCTTTCGGAAAAATTTCTTTATATAAATATCCTCTGGAAGAGTGATAGGCTCGAGTTTTCCATCGGAACGAGGAAAGTTGGCTGGAGGAGACCTGGATGACAAAACATATAGAAATAGAAATAAATTTATACGATACCAAGTGTAATTGCAAGAATTTGGAATTGTAACCGTCAGAGAAATGCCTTTGTACATTCAAGACAACATAATTTAAACAAACTCACAGAAATTGAAAAAACTGGAATTATCCCACATATGTCCACCTTGAGTCGAGATTTATATACACCTATTTGTTGGGGTCACTCCGGAGTGGACGAGGACTCTTGTGGAGTCCGAGAACTTTGAAAATTGGACGATGACTCATTAAAGGAGTCATGTCCGAGAGGTGGACATGGACGATGACTCAAGTCATGATGACGTTGACTTCTTCTGCAGCAGCAATTAATGCGGGCAGTCTAATGGCGTGATCTGATTGGA